>WUQG02039704.1:0-10709 GCA_011317285.2 Androctonus mauritanicus | reverse complement strand
GATAGCAGTAGTAATACTTGTAAAACTAGAGGAAGCCTCAGTGACAAAATGTAACAAATTTCAAAAAAAAACCCCTTTGACAAAATCCTGCGAACGCTACAGATAGAGTTATAAATTTGTTATAAAATCAATATAATATAGAATATTTAGGCTGATTATCTGTATTAACTGCAAGAATATTGTCAAACAAGAATTCATTAATTTTCTTTCATACAAATGTAAATCATCGTTATAAGTTTTTCCCGTATTGATTAACCTTAAGTACTTTATATGGTAAATGTTTTTATTGTATTCATTATTGCATTTTCAAACAATGAGAATAATTTGTACAAAAGTTTCATAGAAGTATTTCATTTGATTAATTAAAAATGATTTCTGAAGCCGATAAGGGTTTCTTTGATGCGCCTTTCGGTACTCAATCGATGAGGTGGGTAAAAAATATAGTTTTATGTCCGATTTTCTCTATTTCAGAAAAAAAGAGCATTTTTTAAATAACATATTTAAATATAGTCTACAGTATTTTTTAATTAAATGAATCAGCTGAGATTATGCGTAATTTATTAATACAAACTCGATTTTGTAGATCTTTAAAAGCATCTTTTTAGATTTAGCGATACATTTTTAAGATATTAATAATCAATATTTTTATATGAAAATTTTTATTTCTATCTTATATCTAGATTTAATGATTTACGAGTTCATCCTCGAATGAGACTTCGCATTGTGAGTTTTGTAATAAGCATGTAAATATCACTGCAAAAAGAACATTATTTTTAGTCGTAGTCTAAAGTAGACTATATTAAATTTTTCAGGAGAATAACTTGGGACCTGGTTCTTATGAAGTTGCAAAAGATGAGAAAGAAAAATTAAATAAGTTTACTTCATCTTGGACAAAAGCTCTGAGAGATGAGGAATTTTCTAAACTCCCTCAAGTTTCAAGAAAATATTGGTATCTTTACATGAAAGATGAAGTAATCATATCTCATAATTTCTATGTTTTTCATAATATATATTTACTATTCAAAATAATTTAAAAGCTTAATTATGTATAGCCAAATAGAAGAGGTCCTGGAAAATATTTTTGGGAAGAACCAAGCTGTAAATTGAAAAGTTTTTCAAAATATGGTCCTTATGCAACCTTCAGTAAACGATTTACAGAGTCAAAGGCAAGGATTAATCTTATTTTCGATTAATTATTATATCTATAAGTTAGTAATTTAATAGGTTATCATGGATGCCTATTGAAGATATTAATGATCTATGTTTGAAATTATTGATTTGATAATTTAAGGAATATAAAAAAATACAATTTAGCTTTAATAACTTATATTACTTCAATATACTTATTCATTTTTATATGATCAAATACCATTAATTTTATATATATATTTATATCAGTTATAAATTCATAAAATAAATTAATAACTCAAATTTTAAAGCCAATCAAAATAATTTAAATAACAAGAAATATTTAATCATTACTCGTCAGGATATTAAAATACCAGGACCGGGCACTTACGGTAGTAGAGGTAATCCTTATGAAACATTAGAAAATGTAGAATTAAAGAGAAAAATGAAAATAAAAGGAGTGATGTGCAGTGAAACTGTTATTGAAAGAGGAGAAAAAATTCCTGTACGTAATTTTTTAAGTAAATGCAGTATATAATAATATTTAAATCAGTTTCAATCTCCTCATAGGAACACTATAAAGGACCAGGATCATATAATATCAAAAGTTATACTGATGAATTATTAAACAAAGTAGTCAGCTTAAGAGGTCCTTATGACTTATTTACTGGTAAACGAGACGAAAGCAGCTTATATGGATACCAAATAGCACCAGTAATTTTTGATATATTTAGTATATAATAATTCAATCTATTTTTTTTTAACTTCTTTATTATAAATTTTTATTTTTTATAGATGAAATGTACTTTAAATTTATCTCCTGGTGTTTATCATTATATATATTTTCTTGATGAGTGGGAAAATATTTACAAACGGAATCATGGAAAATTCTTCAAGACTCCTCGCTTTAAAGATAAAATAGAAGTAAGAATGATATAGAAAGTTAATTTCAGCAATTAGAAGTTACCGTATATATTTGAATAATCATGATTTTCATTAACAAGTTTTAATTTTAATAGATTACTCCCGGGCCTGCTCATTATAATCCCAAATTTCCAAAAATTAAAGATGATATAAAAAAAGGAAATGTGAAAATCCCATTTTTATTTACAGCAGTTCGTCCAACTATTTTTGAACGAACACAAGTATTCTTATTTTTGATAATCTTCAAATTATGTGCTGAAAAGTGCATCATATTTTAAAAAAGCTATTATTGTTGTTATGCTTTAGACTCGAAGCGGTCCTGGATCTTATGATATTAAACGAGATCCCATTGAAAAACACGGATGTGTTAGTTCCTTTAAATCGTCAAGAAAGTTCATTTCATCAAAACATGGGTAATTTAAATTTATTCATTCTAAATAATACGTCCAATATAAATAATATAAATAAAAATATTCGTATGTAGCTCAATCAATAAGCATAAAACGATAGCCCCTTGTTATCGCTATCTCTTGAACGAGGAATATGAATTCTGTGAAAAAGAATTTCAAAATGATTTAAAAGAATGATTATATGGCTGTTAAAGGAATTCTTATATTTAAGAGAATCTTTTGTAGAAATAATATAAAAATAAACTTTTCTATCATTAGCAAAATTTAATATAGAAAATGCGTTCTATGATCTGATCTTTTCATTAAGTTTCATTAAAAAATATATCAATTAGTTCAAAAAGTTATTAACGAAATTTTCAAAAGTTCGAACATTTGTTATTTTAAATGACTGAAATTTCAAGACACAAATCATAACTGTTGAATATACATCTTGAAAGAGGATGCAAATTGAAAGATGTGGTATTGTAAAGTCCCAACCAGATCTTTTTTCATACTTATCGAGATATTGGACCCTGTGATGTCATATTACTTGCAGGTGTCATATACAAACCAGTGTTAAAATAACCAGTATAAAATTAAACTTTGTTCACCTGTAAATTTATAATAATAATAGTCTTGAAATCATTTTTATGAAGCCGATGAACTTGTTGGCACTTCGGTACTTCTACTTGCCATTAATTAAATAATTTCTTTTATTAAAAATAAGTTATATAATTTTTTTCATTTATCCAATTGACTACAATAGTAATATTTCCCGATTTAAAATAATTATAATTGCGAAAATGTAAATCTAACGAATTCATGTGATCGCATTATGCGCTGCTTTATTGTGCTCCAGTAGATATAAACTGTTCCTGATGCCAGGATCTGACATATATGTTATAGAGGGCGTATGACTTTTTTTAAAATTACAGATGCAAGTAATGTAGTAAAGATTATTTGCACAGCAATTTAGCGGAAAGATGAATCATTTTATTATATAGAATTTGCCAATTATTTTCAAAAGCTATTAAACGTTTGAATGTCTAGTATATTTCAATAGTTGAAGAAACAAGGTAAAAATCCGTGTATGTCGAAATGTCGGATCAAGATTATAGTATGAATTTCATAAAAACACAGACCAATTGGTATTCACATTTTAGCAGAGAAACAATGTCAATCAGCATTCTTCTTTCTCAGTTTTACGTCGCTTCCTATCTTAAATAATAATTGTACAGTTGCTAATGATAAATTTTTTGATAAAATTTTTATAAAAAATTTGAAAGTCAAAGAATTAATTAAATAATAAATCAGATGATTTTCAATTACTTATCTTAAATACAAACATTATATTTTACGCATAAAAAAACAAACAAAATTATCATATAAATGTGTTGTAACTATCAATATATCCTTAGCGAGATATTGCTAGGATGAAAAATTTACTGCTGTAAGAGTATCTCGTCAATTACAGATTGTTTACAGACGTTCAAAGAAACCATTATTTCAGTCGAGTCTCGGGTCCCACTCCTTGAAAATATTTATCATGGGGTCGGGGCCAGGCCCGTCGATCCCCGTCCTCCACAATCCGGCTGACCCCACCGCAGGGATGGGCAGACTGTGTAAGGGCTTGTTTCGCCCCGTCACATAGTCTTCTAAGAAAATGGAATGCGTCGTCATCTGTTGACAAAAAAACCCGCAGCCCAGCGCTGTAATGAACGCTGCCCGAACATAAATCGTAAATTTCCTTAAAATATTGAGATTTTTATCATAATGAAGTTAATGGCATTTTTATTATTTAAATACCTATATATGTACATTTCCTATTTCTATTTTCTAAAATATTTCTGAAATATTCAGTGATTAAAACTTCTTGACTATTCAATAATTTTTTAAAAATTTTTGAACGAAAATAGGTCAAAGATTATTATGCTACGACATTTTTCCTTATTTATCATGATGGATATCATACATTGTGCATTATTTACTAACTTTTTTGCTTAAGAACTAGCGTTGAATTAGTATATGTTATGTGTGTCCGAGACAATTTTTTTCTTTAAACGTGGTCCAAGGAAACCAATAGGTTGGACATCCCAGCTTTAATGTGTTACATCGAACAAGGGACGGAATTTTCGTTAAAGGATATAATGGTATTATCTCATAGTCCCACGGGAGATTCATAGCTATATACTGTATATAAAGTAGAATTTCTGTCTGATCCACATATATTCTTATATCA
This sequence comes from Androctonus mauritanicus, assembly GCA_011317285.2. Taxonomy (NCBI): domain Eukaryota; kingdom Metazoa; phylum Arthropoda; class Arachnida; order Scorpiones; family Buthidae; genus Androctonus; species Androctonus mauritanicus. The sequence goes on along the minus strand of WUQG02039704.1, from coordinate 6,029 downwards.
TTTAAATTTACAGAACAAATTGTGGATAGAGATTACCCATGACCCCGTGAGTGACATAGGCTACCCTGACTTGTGAGTCGAGATCGCGTTAGAGTGTGGGATATTTTTCGGGCGGCAACGGAAATGCATGTTTAAATTCTGAACGAATCGTAATAACACTGAATGGATGATGTCAGAAAACACTATTGATATATGTAATTTCACTGGTGACATAACGATCGATGACACTATGATGACATTACATAATCAATGTTAATATTGGATAAGAAAAGTCAATGTATTCCAAATACTATAATAAATGAATTATATGGTAAAATGATACTTATATATGATACATTGAAATATATTATTCATAAAGTATATAAATTCACAAGATCAGGTCCCGGCTGTTGAATTAAATCCTTGATCTTCCAATTGACAGTCTATAGTACGCTCTAAAAGTGGCCGCTGCTGAAAGTATCCTCTATTTGATTCAATAGCTTAATTCACATTAACCGAAACTACAAATTCAATTAAAATAATTAAAAATGTTTTATTACTGACTAAGCTGTTCGAAATAATGATGGAATAAAATTTATCGCATAAACTATATTATGTATTTGATATTCCCGAGCAACGCTGGTACTCTCGCTAGTTTTTAAAAATAGATATATCAAGAACAATACGCATATTTTTATCGTTCGTTTAAAGATTGAATCGCATTATATAAACGTTATCGATTTTGGTGTTCCGTAAAACTTTTTTCATAATTAAAAGTATTTCGCTATTCCGAAAAGGTAAAGGTTAATTGTAATCTATATAAAATACAAAAATTATCTGAGTACAAATAAAAAGCGACATTAATATCCGATCCTTTCCTTAATAAAAGATAAAAATTCTCTTTTAGGTACTGTATTTTATAACTGTAACGCATCTATTATGCCTGAAGTGAATTTTACATAAAAATTTTCTAAATTTTATATAATATATTACGCTATAACACTCGCAAATTTGACTGAAATTTTGAGTTACACACAACAATAGCCAATCATATTTAATACATTTAAAATAGATATTCTTGAAGATAATATTTAATTCATTAATTTTAAAATGGTCAAGATTGGCTGCAAATTGACACTGTAAAATAATACAAAACATTAAATAAATTTTAATAAGAATATTTTATTATATACAGAATATATTTATTCTCTTTTTATAAATGTATTCTATAGTCTAGGTTATTCTAGGAATTCTATGTAATTAGATAAATTTTAATATAGTAATCATTCTTCTATGAGGTCAAGTGGTGTGAAAAATAATATAAACTAGATTATGTTTCGGGTTTTAAACCGATATTTAACAAAATATCTATGTTATTGTTTCTATTTATACAAAATAAATATAAATATAAAATTAATAATGTAATTATTTAATTAATAGATCTATCTATAGTTGCGCATTTATGCTAAGCAAACATCTACGCCGTCTTGTTGTTTAACATTAGAACAAGCATCTGAAAAATAATTATTTACATTTATTATGTTAAAAATTTAATTCTTAATTTAGGAGATTAAAATATGTCTATAAATATGAATACCTGGGCCAGCAGTGCAGGGACAATAATCTAAATATATTTCTCCTTTTATTACGAAATTATTGCATTTTTCTCCTTTCGTAGATGTCGGCGCACACGTTCGAATTAAACCTCTTCTCAAGCAACATCCACTTGAACATTCAACGCTATTAATACAACTTTGGCCATCTTTCAAATTATACCTATATGGCTGAAATAATAAATTTTATAATGATATCAAAAATAAATTAATGAAATCGAGTTAAAACTGCATCAAAAATATTGATGCCACTTTTAAGTTTGTCTAGAAAAGTTAATTATTTAACATTTCTAGAAATATTTATTTCCACCGTCATCAATATTACGAGAACATGGAAGACGTGGTGGCGAACCGGTTAAAACATTTTAGTTGACACCCTATGAATAATTAAATTAGGATATATTCAGAGAGGTTAATGACATTTCTCTTTGTTTAAATTCCTAGAAAATTATGTTTGAAGCTTTAAATTTTTCAGTTTTACATAAAAAAAAAAAATATATTATATCGTCAATAAAATAATTTTTTCAGATATTAATAAAGTAGATTAATTAAAATTTACTTCAATAAATTTATTCTGGAAATTTCATATCTTCAAACATGATTATCAAAAAATATAAAATAATATTAAAAATATATATATATAACTTGATTAAAATTAACTAAATTTAGTTTACAAAATTTAAATTGTTTTTAATAAACCAGAAACATTAAAACTTAAGTTATACAATATTACGCGCATCACATATCAAACAAGAGGAAAAAAATGATTAATTAATTAATATTTTGCTGATTTAAAATATTTAATGATTTAATATAAACGTTAAATAAAATTTTATTTAATTAATAAAAATAAAATAGCGGACTTACGATGATTTCTCCATTAAAATCTATCATGCGTTGTTCGTCTCTATAATTATATTGCTGATTTTTTATTGCGCTTATCAAGCATGTAGAAACTACTAAGAGAAAAAAAAATGCTTTCATGTTTAAGTGGTTGATCAAGTGTGACGATGGCATAAAGATCGTTTTCGTTTATATTAAAGCCAGACTAATCACGTCATCGCTTGCAACAAACCAGGTCAATGGCTGAATGAACTATTACGCATACGTAAAATGCTAATTATATTTGTAAAATAAGATTTTTTTTTTTTGTTTCATCAATGATTTGACTTTATACAGTTTTTGCCTTGTAATTTTTTAATTTCTTCAAACTTTTATATAAGTTAACCTAATTATTTCCACTAGAAATTTAAAATAATTTTTCATTTTGAAACTTTACGCTAAAAGCTGAATTAGATCGCTTAATATTTCTGAAACTTTTTATCCAACCCGTATTATAGTCTGTTTTTTCGGAACAATTCCAATAAAGCAGAAAAGATTGAATACATAGCACTATCTGAAAAAAAAATATAGAGATAATACTTCGTAAAATATATCATCATTATTATTTTTCACGTGAAGAGTATAGGAAAAAAAACGTTCAAATGCTTGGCATAAAAAATAATTTCATTATTAATTAAATAAAATAAAATATGTCTAATTTTAAAATATACTCACTTGTATCAAGAAATTCTTTTTTTATTAATATTTATATAAAAAACAATGTTTATAACATTTCAGATCGTATTACCTTCAGTTTGATTTCTAAAGGTAAATATCATCGGAAGCTATCTTGATAATTTCAATGACATCTCTATAAATCTTTAAATAAAAGTTTACATATATATGCTTAAATAAATTTTAAATAAATATTTGAAAAGTTTTACTTACCAAAGCAAATCGAGAGAGAGCAAGCGATTCAACTAATATAAAAAGAGTGAAATTAAGTACTGTTATAAGAGCTGTGATGAATAAATATCCATTTAGTTAAAAAAAAATTAATGCACAAAACAACCAAAAATTCTTCATAGATAACACATTCATAGACAATAGGAAAATAAATTTCGCCAACAAGATTTAGTTCCTGCAAATAATTCCATAAATCTGAATGATTATTAATCAGTTCTTCCATCTTTTCTTTTATGCTGTCTTTTCATAGTTTGAGGATTCTGTTTGATAAATTTGTGAATCTTTTCGAAATGAAGATGAAAGAGATGCTTAAAATAAGAACGACAGTATGCAATTGTTCTAGTCCGTAGATACAAATCAATACCATATTCATATTAGAAAAGAAAAATTCAAATATTGATTTGGTCGTCGTCTTCAATGCTGGATATCAGAATATATTTCAATTACTATGATTGATATAATTAAACAACAAAATAAGATTATCAGAATAATCGTTGAAAATTTTTGCACGATACACGATATTTCTTCTTTTTCCTCTTTAAATCCATAATTAATTTTGGGAAAATGAAATTTTTTCGCTTGAAGAAACTGAATTGATAAGTTAAGAGACTTAGAAATATATTTAGAATCAACTTGACCAATATTTTGTTCTTCCCAAAGGCATTAGCCCATCCCCACATTTAGAGTCGTCATTTATTATTTGAACATAAAGGAAAATAACAATTCCCTACATAAATCTCTCGATGATACTTTGGTACCACGAATACAGTATAAACAAATGCATTTTCCTTTTTTTTCGTTTCTTAGAATCACAATAAGTTATATCCATTTCAAATACTTTTGCTGTGTTCAATACAGGTCGAAGAAAACATACAAGGCATAGGTAACGTGACGTTTGAATACATGCTATCATATATAGTGTAAAGAGTAATGTGAATCCTAGCAAAATTTTCTTTTAGATGCAGCAAGTTTATCTTATATTCAACGTATTTTTACCTTCAATGGATATTTCTCTAGTAAGTACTGTGCCAGGAGCATCGAGAGACGTCGCCGAGCCCGGATAATTTTACTCCATCATCCCCCTCTTATCGATCCTATACTATGCATATAATAAATGTATTTTATTTATTTTGTTAACATTATATCTGCAAACAGAGCATCATCTTCGTTTGGATGTCATTAAATTCTCTTTATATTAAACGTAATTTCGGAAACTTAACGAAATGTTTTAAAATTTTGATTGATCATTATTAAAATCATCTACCGATCGAAATTCATGACGTTTCTTAAAATCTTTGTTTGATTATAAATTAATTTATTCACCGTTACTATTAAATTATTGAAGCAAATTTACAAAATTTATTATTAGATCAACAATAGTAATTTTTTTAAATAAGCAGGACTAGTGATTACACAATTAATTAAATAAATTATCAAGTTATCATAGTAAACGATCCTCTTTCAAGTAGACTTATACTTATTAAGGTAAACCTCTGTGTAAACTGACCTTATTAAAAAATTTTGTACATATTAAATTCTTATTTATAATCTTGTTAATGTAAACAATTAATTAGTGATGGTGAATACGTTTATCGGAAAAAATCAGTGATCTGAGTCCAATTTCCTCGACAGCAATTATCCCATGCTCCGAATTTTCTGAATATTGTATAATTTTCCTGAATATATTTTCGATTGCTTCCAATTGTATTCGCTTAAAAATATTTTATTGTAATCGCTTAAAAATCATTTATTAAAATCAACCATCTGGTTAAGCAAAGGCGATAGTTTATAGGAGTCTGATTTTTTCGTATTTGATCTGAGCAAATATTCTAATGAAAATTGCATTATTTTTTTATTTGCATAATAATGAATGAAGGAATAATTTTAAAAATTTAAGCTAATCAATGACAGCTCGACTATAACAATAAAATAAATAAATATTGATTTCCGAATACTGGAAGATGATTACTAATATTTTTATTTCCTGAATATTCGAACATACGAAGTTCCCGAATGCATGTAATGCAAAAAAAGAAATAAATAAATAAACTATCGACATCATTAGTAGTTTTTTTTATGTGGAAAAATATTACATAATCATTTTTCTGTTGTTTTGTTGATCTACTTGTATCATAAACATTCACCTGTTCTGCCTAATTTAGATTAATTTTTGAATCTATATTATGGGAACAAAAATAGTCTTATTTATATTTCATTTATGCAGTTTCCATATATAAATATTGTAAATCTATAAATTTAACTCAATTATTTCTAATTCTTAAATTTTGATTATGCTTTATTTGTAATATAATAGTTTTGTAATTTAATTATATTTCAGACTATGATAAACTTAAAATTTATCATCTGAGATCAAATACATAGTAAAAAAAATCAATGCAATTACAAATTTTATTAACTAATATAATAATAGGTATTATCTACATCACAACGAATTAAAAAATGATAACAACATTATTTTCGTTTAAATACAAAAGTATGGCGATGGAAAAATCTCAATATATAATTTAAATAATAGGGGAAAATGGGTATAGTTATAACATTTTTATAATTTTTTACCCTGTTCCTTCTCGGTGATTATATATAAAGCAAAAAATATTACTGTTCAGTAGGCCCACTCGTCAGTTACAT
>WUQG02039693.1:0-10709 GCA_011317285.2 Androctonus mauritanicus | reverse complement strand
AAAAATTTTTGTTACATTTTTACTATAATGAAATCATATTTATGTGCGATTTTCTCAAAAGCATAAATAATTTTTATTGGATGACACGACGTATAAAAATAATTTGCAAAATCTGCAATTACGGAAGATAAAACAGCTGTCATTTCGATACGAAAGCCAAAATTTAAAATAAAAATGAGGCGATACTATCCATTTTTTTGGAAAAGGAAAACATCAAATAAATATCCATTATATACATCTATAAATTTTTACACTTTATTTCCTCCTCAATTTTGATTTTATTTATACATAAACTCGATATCAAATTAATCTGCTGAATGAATTATATATCAGTAAAGGATACCAGTTGGGAAAAAATTAAAAAAAAAATAACTTACGTATACCGAAAAGATTCTCATACAAACACTAAAATATGGACGTTACTACTGAAGATACCACTATTAAAGCGCAAATCGTAAACAAAATGTCAGATTAAAGTACTTTATAAAAAATGAACTCGACAAAATTGTTATTATTATTAATAGTAAGTGGCTTTTCATGATTTTTGTTAAAGAGTAAGTGGTCCGCCAAGTTTAATAGTCAGTGGTTTCCAAACTTTCCGAGGCTGTTCTCCCTATTTTCATAAAAATTGGTACTCCCCTCATTTACATAACAATCGAATTTTATAAATATTTTCTACTTACAATTTAATATTCTTAATTCAATATTTACATAGCGGATTAAACGATCTAAATAATCCTAAACTAGCCAAAACTCTTGTAGTGATTAATTTTTGAATTAACTGCCAAATTAATAATTATTAATTAATTTACGCTATGGTGTCACCATCTATTGGATTAATAATTAATTATTTAAATTTGGGCTAAGGTGGCACCATCCATTATTTAATAATTAAACTAGAATTTTGACTAATTTCCCAAAATTAAAAATTTGCCATGGCCTGGAATCAAACCAGGAACTTCAGGTTATCGTCCTGACGCCTTACCAGTTAGACTACCAAGACATTGGCAAATTTGCAATTTTGGGATGTATTTAATTTTGGAATTATCGGCCAGGAATTAATTTTGGAATTATTCAGGAGTGCTGCTATTGGCCAGGTCTGACAATTCCAAAATTAAATATATCCTGAAATTGGAAATTTGCCAATGTCTTGGTAGTCTAACTGGTAAGGCATCGGGACGGTAACTCGAAGTTCCTGGTTCGATTCCAGGCCAAGGCAAATTTTTAATTTTGGGAAATTAGTCAAAACTCTAGTTTAATTATTATATAATAGATGGCGCCACTTTAGCCCAAATTTAAATAATTAATTATTAATCCAATTGATGGTGGCACCATAGTATAAAATTAAAAATAATAATTATTAATTGGCAATTAATACAAAAATTTAACCACTAGGGGAGTATGTGCTTGCTAGAATATTTGTACCACTTTTATTATTCATATTTATCTACTGAAATTGAGTTAGAGATGTTATTATGATTGTGAAACTATTGGTAATATCTTCATTTTTTTCTAACAGTATTCTACAATGGAGACAAAAAAATATTCACATAAATTATACTAATACATCATTTCTGAAGATTGTAACATCTTAATGGAATAATTGGAAATGGACCAGACAATTAATCAATAGTCTATAGGTAGAGCAACTTGACTATTGTTGTTGTTGCCAATTCCTGAATCAAATACTAAATTGACAAGTGAGGTAGGATTAGATGACAATATTACACTTGTCAAAAAATAATGTTATAGTTATTTTTTACAAAAACATTTTTAAATGGGTCTATCATTTGAAAGAAATATCATTATATCAAAGTTTTAAAGCTATTTATAAAACTTGCCATTCTACAACCTATATAGTTATGAATACTACATTTCACAAGACTCCTAAAACAAAGTTAATAATAGAATTTTTGGCTGCCATTTTCAGTAAACAGAAAGAAAATTAAATTCACAAACCTCATTTGCTTAGGAATTTATTTCCTAAGTTATTTAGAAAATAAATAAATTCCTATAAACAAGATTTTCAAATAATTTGAATTTCAAAGTTATTCATTTTTAAAACTTCAAATTGCTGCTCTTTTAATATTATATAAAAATTCTAAAATAAAAAAAAATATATATATATATAACTTGATTATAAAAGGAATTCTTAACATTTGAATGCTCTGAAATATTTAATTTTTAAGGTATTTTACAAATGGACTGATAAAGTAAATGCATATAATCTTTACATTAATAAAATAAAGTTAAAAAAAGAAACTATTAATTCTATTAATTGGAATTTTAATCAGCTAAGTCAGAGAAATGTTCAACTTTTTAGAAATTTCAAACTAATTTCAAAATTTGATCAATTGTTGTAGATCATACAATAGGCTAAACATTATGTTACTGTTCAACTCAAATTCAGAAGCAACATCTAAGAAAATTTGTTGAGTAAAAAAACTTAAAATTAATTGCAGTGTTATTCTGTGTACTTGACTATAATATGATTATTTTAATTTTCTGACACGAAACTATTCTTTCAGAGTTATTTCTGAATTTGACTCCATATAATAACTTTGTTTTGTAAACTTAGGGGTTGTTTAAAAGAATGAAACCAACTGCATTTATAAACAAATTTTATTAAAATAAAATAGCTATGAAAGGAAAGAAAGATTCACTTAATGAAAAAACTGACTCTGAATCATTAATAAAAAATAAACAATGTCAAAAACTATTTTTGTGGTAGCCAATTGTAGATAATATTCCAGATAAGAAAGTAATTTTTGTCCTTTTAGAAATATTTTTTGGAGCTTTGCATTTATATGCCAGGATTAGAGAGATTGTATCGAAAACCCTTAAGCTAAATGATTTGAATGAGCTGAATTCATTATCCAAAACTGAAATGCTGGTTATATCATGTTTTAAAACTGCATTCCAGATTAGTTATTTAAAATAAAACTTTAAAATTGATTTCAATTATGTTTATATTCAATATCCTATAGATTACTAGTATATTTTATTGAATGGTCATTAAGTAAGTTATCCAAGTTTATAATTAATATTTATTCGAGAATAAAACTCAAAACTTTCTATATTTTTGTAATTAATATTTTATATGATTAATAGCTTATGCTATGTAATGGCTATTGTTGTTATTTATTGAAGAAATTTAAAACAAAAACATTTCCCCTTCTATCTAGGAAGAGGAGAAAAAACTTTCAAAAATTAAAAGAATAAAACACAATAATTCATTTAATTATTAATTGTTATAGTAAGTAATTCTTTTCCATTATACAAATTTATTATATATTTTAGAAAAGAATTTTTAATTGTATAAGAATCAAAAATGCATTGTTATTAGTATATGTGAAATATTTGAAACTTGAATCAACTTGCAATTAAAAATAAACTATCATCAGGTGTTTTTTTATATTCATTACTGGCAAAGTTAAAAAAATCATTTCTCCTAGAAAACTTTATAATTTTCTGCTATTTTAGAACATTTCACCAGTTATATTTATAACAGTTTTTTTTATTATGGAAGTATATATTATTTTATACATTAATTTATATATAATATTTTTAATTTCCAATATATTGTAATATATTTATAGTTAACAAAATCTACTGGCTTAGATCTTTTTTATCCATCTAATCAATTTCTATATTAGCATTTCCACTAATGGAACAATTATCTCTCTATTCTCTTTATAAAGCAGCATTTTTTGATTCTATATAATGAATTTAAAAAGTTTAAAGAAATGTGGTTCCATTTTTGAAAAATTGACTGATGTAATTATTTCATAGAATATTTCAAAATAATTTCAGTTATTATAATTAATGCAAACTTTTGTTTATTGTAATTATAACATAATACTTAAAACATTTATAATTTAAATATTTATTGTCCTAAATATAAATGCTATAGCTGGATCAGTACAAAAATAACTATAAACATTTATTAAATGATTAGAACTATTGGGGATTTTATACAAAGTTGATCAGAAATATTGGAATCATGGTTTAGGGTTGCATTTTCTTTAATGCTAATTTCCAATTGTCAACACATCTTTCCAAAAAATATATACACTTTTATTTTTTCAAACCAATTTCCAAATCTAATTCCTTTTATAAGATCATTTAAGAGATCTAATTATAGAAAGAAAATTATTATTATGTAAATGAACTGGATTTTTAATTTACAGAATAGATTTAACCTGTTTTTTTCATCTTTTTTTGTTCCACCATGGCAGTAGAACAAAAAATGATAAAAAAACAAAAAAATTCAATCCTAATTTACTCAGTGCATTGGATTGGTGTTTTTATGTTTATTGGTTGAAAACGTACCTCTAATGGTAGGTCTTAAATTTTTTAATTGCCAAAATTTATTTTCAAAAAACATTTTAAAATTATATAATTCAAGTGGATTGTATTAGTAGAATTTGGATTACTTTTTATTGAAATCATATCAATTCTGCTTTCTATTATATTTTATTAATCTTATTTCAGTTTTCAGATGAGATAATTTTATTTTTGAAATTTTAAGTGAAACACGATATTTTGGTATAGTAAGCTCTAAATTTGTAAAACTGAAAAAAATATTGCTGATAATATAAACATTTTGATTAATTCTGTTAAAATAAACAATATTGTTACTTATCTGTTCATTTACTGCTTTATTTTTACTGATAATTTAGCAAAATATGAGAAAATCCTAATGTAAAAACAACTCCAGATTATAAAAAAAGGCATGGCACTTTTGTTTTATGTAGCTAGTCATTTTATAGGAAATTGCAGCCAAGCCTACTTTCCTGTGTCGCATATGGTATTGAGTATAGTGTATCAACAAAACAACTATAGGCCAATTAAAGTAAAATATATAATGTTATAGCTGTTTGTGTATGAGAGTGGACAATTTTCATATATGTTGTATTTTTGGATATAAATTCAAAAATTTATAAAAAATTAATAAAAATAAAAATTATTGAAATGAGGGAAAAACATACCAATAAATTACATTCTATTAAAAAAATGACAATATTTTATTAATAAATTTATGTTACCTTTTGATTAATTATACAACATAACTTAATGAAGATTTCACTTCAACACTTCATTTTCTTTCAATAATTTTTAAAAATATGATCTGATTTTCTTCATTTATAGCTTATTTTATTTATAAAGAGTGCCATTATCAAAAAATAAACATTTTGTTGGATGGCTAATATTTCAATTATATATAATATTTCATAATATTTATATATTATAATATTTCAATTTCATATAATGAATGAAAGTTACGAAAAAAATAAAATTCAATAAAATTTTTACATCATTAGAATGAAAATAAATGTAATAAATTGTAAAAATTTCGATAAAAATTAAGCAAGATTTCACAATATTAACTTTTTTCATATTATTTAGGTTTCTTTTAAAAAAATCTTGCAGGTATCAATGGGATAAACTTACTTCACAGTTAATATGAATAAAAATATAGGGCAGAGTAGCAATTGTGCTGTAACCCACAACATAAATCATATCAACTGTCACAGAATACTTCAATGATGTCAAACTAGAGAGATAGTGACAGCTGAAATAGTTCTATATTGTAGATTGTGGCACAGTTACTACTGTGCCACAATCTACAATGTAAAATTATCATTTGATTTTTTTTTATTCAAAATATTCATTCTAGTTGTAGATTAAAATAATACAAAAGTGATTTATGTTATTTTAAATTTATGATTAAAATTATTAACAATCAAAACTAATTTTATTAAATTCCTTTAATTTAAAAACTAATTTTGCTGTATCTTTTAATCTAAACTGCTATTATATAAAAATTTTAGGCATAATAAATATTGTCTAAATGGCATAATTTTTACCAGGAAAATTAATTTGATCTAAATCAGACTTATTAGTAGCATATATATATTAATAAATATTAATATTTTTATTATATATTATTTACATAATTATAAAAATAATTACCTCAAGGCACAAAGAGAACTTAATGCTTCACCACGAAAACCAAATGTTTCTACATTTGTAAGATCATTAAAATCTTTTAACTTTGATGTATAATGTTTCAAAGCTAATTAAAGCAAAAATATTAAATATGTAATTAATATCTGAATAAATTTTTGTAACAAAGTAGAATTTAACAAATTTTTACTTAATTCTTTAAAATTTTTTTCATCTACACCACATCCATTGTCAACAACTTCAATTAATTCACTTCCATATTCTTTTGTACGAATCTCTAAAACAATAAATTCTTTATAACTTTTTCATTGATATTAATTTAAATTGTAAAGTGTATGATCTTACCAATATTAGTAGCACCTGCATCTAAACTATTTTCTATTAATTCTTTAACTGCTGAAGAAAGACTTAAAATAACTTGACCAGAGCAAATCTTGTGTGTACTACTTTTGTCAATTGCTTGGATATTTCCTGTATGGTTTACGTCTGTCATCTTAAGAACTTTGTCTAAATAAAATAATTTTAACAAAATATTCCATTTATAATCAATAGAGTTTAATTTTTTAGCAATTATATTATTTTTAAGATTTAGAATGAAATAATTAAGCATCAAATGATAATGATCTCTCATTTCTTTAAATTAAAATTTATTGTAGAAGGAAATTTAATAAATTAATTTATGCACAAATAATTCAACAAGCATTTTAAGCAAAAATACTAAAATTTATTATTATTAAAAATACAGTTACTAATAATACTGGGTGGTAATGTTTTTGGCCTTCTGTGGCCCATCTCAACTGCACCTACTAAGAGTGCATCTCACTCTATATAAGCACATGATATAGGTTGTCTCTATAGAGAATTTATAAATAAACATTTCACTAATGGTTTTGCACTGATATTTAAATGGTTACAATAGTACATATTTATGTCAAATGACATAAACAAACACACAAACACAAGCACACACACACGTGACTGAGGAGGGTCATAGATTTGGTTAGAAACAATTTTAATTACCACCTGATATTATTAGTAACTGTATTTTTACTAATAATAAAACTTAATATTCCTGCTTACAGCAATTGTTGAATTATTTGAGTTATTTTATAAACAGAACTTGAAAGTTTAAGATACTAATTTATATTATAAACTCATATATATACACAAAAGGAAAGGATTTATAATTTAAATGTTTATCATTCTGAAACAAAATTATCAAAATATAAATTGTCATATTCTATGAGTATAACTTCAAATAGTATATTAAAGATTTATTTTGAATCAGACTATTATTAATAACACAAATATAATTTGATAACCTTACAAGAGTTAATTATTACAACAAAACCTTCAAACAGAAGACAATTTAAATTAATACATATGTTAAATTTATGTTTATTATATAATGAATATAATAAAAATACATTATAGTTATAAGCTAAATAGTATAAGCTATATGTAATCTTTGAAAAAGCACAACTCATATTCCTATGTTTAACTACTTTATATGGCATGACCAAGTATATTAAGTTTAGAATTTTTGAAATGTTTGATATATATTGAAGTTTATTAGAATGCTGACTTATAGAACTGTTTAACTATTAACATTTGAATTGTAGAACTGAAGAAGCCACAAACTATGGTCAAAAATGTCTTTATGTACTGATTTAGTTTGAAATTAAAAATACTTTAGCTTAATTAGAGCTGTTTCTATTCTTCATAAAGGACAAATTCAGAAATAGGCAATTAGTCCTTTCCATAACTGTTTATGTTTTATAATAATTACAGTTAACATTCTTACGTTTATTTTTGACATTTAAATAAATTAATTGTTAAGTGTTAAATGATTTTTAATTTTAATCTAATAAGGCAATAAATAAACTAATCATTGTGATTTTATTATTTAAAAATTATAAATTTTGTTAAATATAGGTAACCTCTGACTTATTAAACCCCATCTGATTTAAGTTGGATTTGGTCAGAAGTTAGAAATGCTCAAAATTTATGGATTTCTCACCACTAATGTTCACTAGAACACTATACATTATTTAAATAAACATAAGAACATAAAAATACAATAATCAGACACAAGATGCTTTCTATATATCAGACCATTGGGTCAGTGATTTAAACCCAAAGAATTGTATTGATTAATTACAGAATTTACTGATTACATCACTGTAATAAGTACAAATGATTACAAGTCAAGGACTTATTGTGTTAAATTTATAATTTTCAGAATTTAAAATATTTAAAAAATAATTATTATCATCATCATCATCATCATCTAACTTGGCAGTATCATTTTGATATAATCATTTGAATACTTAAAAATGAAAAGGTTAATTTTTTAATAAAAATCTGGAAAAATTTCTACCATCCTAGCTTTTTTATGGCCATTATATTGCACTGAACCAATTTTGCATTGATGCCATTGTTTTTTAATAAAACAATTTGATACTGTATGACTACTTAATTGTTTTGTGTTCAAATAATATATGTTACTAGTTTCTAAAAATAGCTTGGTGTTTACACAACATCTGCAATTTCAAAAGCATTGATTATTTTTGTTTTAATAGTAAAAAAGCACTTATTTTTTATATTATTGGATTTTTTCTTATTTTTTAAAATCTCAATTTATTTTATTATTATATATGATTAAATACTTTAATCATATGTAAAATTCAATTTTTTTTCCATCAAAATATTAATAATCTGAAATTCATTCGTTTTATTCTGATTTATTCTTTTTTTATCCAAAAAAATTTTATACAGTGGAAAGGATTTAGACAAGTTTTAGGCAGTCAGCTTCAATTTAAAGAAGGAAATTGGTTTATAATCACTTTCTGAATTCATAAATTTTCTTTTTTTGAAAATTTTCTTTTCTAATCATTTTCCTTGAAATTCTAAAAATTTATTTTATATTGCATATTTAATATTCAATTTGGAAATTAATCTCAATATATAATGTGCAAGACATGCCTATTTTTTGCTAATGTGATATTTATGACGGCAGATGTATTATAAAAAAAATTATATGGATAATTGAAATAAAATAAATAAAAGTTAATTTACATGATAAATAAGGACAATAAATTGAAAAATTCAAAAACAAAGAACTTCATTTTTCCTATAAACAACACAAATTTAAGTTTTGTATACAACCAGAAATGATCTTGATAGCTTTTAAAATCCTGGATCTTTTCCAAGTCATTTATTGATACAGGATATTTTACTAAAAACCAGACTGTCCTGGAAAACCTGGGACAAATGCTCATCCTATTTATGAATAGACTAATAAGGCTAAAGATTAATAATACAAACTATTTAGTACTTCTAAATTATGTATAAAAATAGCAAAAAAAATTACCAAATCCATAATATAGTACTGTGTAAATAGCATAATACATATAAATAATACATGGATATAATTAATATTTAAGTTAATATAAATAAAATGATAATAAAGAAGATAAACCTGCTAATTTCCAATACTATAATTCAACTGCAAACAAAGAATTCAGAACGAAAAGATTTTTGTCCATTATTTCTGAAATCCATACATAAGACATTTGTTAATAACAGGATTTACAGCATTATGAATCACTATCTAAATCTGACATCTTAACTAACCATTTTAGAAAATAATTATCTTCATCTTGAAATTTTTCTACCTTCAACATCTGCAAGAAGTAATCATTGTCAGATAGCATTAATATATACAAAAAATTTTGAATAAAGCAAAGAAAAATAGGTTAATCATCAAATTTTAAGACATGATATCTTATAATTATAAATGATCATTTAAATAACTTCAATAAATATTTTAGCCCTCTGATCATTACACAAATGCACAATCTGTTTAGTGAATTTGTTTCATATATATAATATAATTAACTTTTGACTATTATTTTTTAATAACTCTATAAGTTATTTCAGAAAATGATTAAAATACAACTTGACTTAAAAGAAAAAATTTAAACAATTCAATGTTCATATGATTAATGATTAACATATAAAAGGAAATCAAATGCTTATATTATTTTTGCTAAAAAGTAAATTACTATATCTTGATAGATAATAAATTAATGGAATTCTGGTTTTGATTCCAAATACATTGATTATAAAACTAAATTTTTCACTTCCCAACATTGAAACAAGAACAAAATTATCTTGTTTTTCTTTCAACATCAAAACCAATCAATGTAGCTATACATAGCTAAAATAACAACTCACTTATCAACATTGCCGCATGTTCGAAAATGCAATAGATAGCTCCATTATGTTGAAGATTCGTACAAAACAAATCCATTATAAAACTAACTACTGTAAGTAGTCATTAAATTTTTAACAGAATTTGACAATTTTTTCCGCTCAGGGAAATATAAATGATATATTTTTATAATTTATTGTTTGGAAAATTTTAGTTTTGAAACAAGACATATTCGAAACCACAATTCAGTAATGCACAGTCACAGACAGGAAGAAAATCAATTCATTTCAAGCGAATTATTGGCAAGGATATCAACTAGTTAACATTAATTAGCATAGAATAACTTTAACAATGCTTAGTGTTCTTACAGAAAATTTTATATTGTTTAATTTAATTAGTATAAAAAAACGGATTCTTTCTGAACAAATAACGGTAATAATAAAATCAAATTGCTTAATTAGATTTAATCTAGTAAATTTGAAAAATACTAAATTATCGTATATAGCAAACTATGCTTGTACCC
>WUQG02039682.1:0-10710 GCA_011317285.2 Androctonus mauritanicus | reverse complement strand
AACAAGTTATTTGCTTACCAATAAAGTCATAGGAACAGAACTTTTTGGTCGTTAAGTGGGGAATACCTGTAACTTACTTTTTTTTTAATAGATATTTTTCTTCTGGTTTATGTTTAGCTGATGATGGTACTAAGTACCAAAAATGTTTCTAAGTAACAAAGTGGTTCTTTTGAATGTTTACTGCAGAGAGTGCTGTTAATAATAATGATGCATTTGTTTATTTAATAATCAACAAATGCATCGTTTAAATAGTTTTTAATGACAAATCTATGTTACAGTATCATAGTTTTCTCTCATCTCAATAAATGAAAAAAAAATTTAGGTTCAACTGAATAGTGAAAGCAAAAGTACCAAGGTATTTTTGAAACAATAAGAATTATGTTTAACAATTAATGTTAATAGCAAGCGGGAATTAAATAGATTAGAGCTGTCCAACATGCGGTCCACGACCTCACTTTTTGCAGCCCGTAATTTAATAATAATACAAATGCGTTTTTTCTTTGTATACCATACCTATTAAAACTTACTGATAAAATTGCATATGAAGTATTTTATAATGCGGCCCTCCAAACTGCCCCCTTTTTTTTTTTTAAAGCGGCCCTTGGCCACTTGCAAGTTGGACAGCCCTGAAATAGATGATCTACACGATTTCAATTACAAAAAGTGTTAACACACTTTTGAAAAAATGCATTCAGCCACTCCAGTCTCAAAAAATAATGAAATGAACCATAAACATAAATATACTATAAAATAATAAAATAATTAAATTTTCATACTTTAGAAAGCATTAAAAATTTTAATAATAATAATTATTGTTTTTGCATAACAGAAAAAAAGTTTTTTTGTAAAAATACCTGCCTATTCTGATGATGATTCTGTTTTAATCCTCGAGAAATCATTATTCCTTAAACTATAAATTTTATGTAAAACATTCAATCTTTGCAATTTTTAAATTTATAATACAATTTAAATTGCAAGTTGCTTACCATCTTCAATTCATTGTCACACAACTTCAGTTTTTTCAGGATGGGGCAGAGTTCAGTCCCAGCTCTAACTAAAACTAACTTACATATATTGGATCTACATAAGTTAGAGATCATCCGAACATTCCCAGACTTGTACAAATAATTTGAAGGGAAGAGTTTTTTTGTAACTTATTTTTCTGACTTCCATGAAAATCAGATTTTTTTTTTTTTAACAAAAATTTGAAGCAATACTATTTCCAGAGCTAATGCACTCTATGATTACGTCTATATTATGTTATAGCAGCATATTTATGACTAAAAATAAAACGATACTGTATAGTAATATGATATTTTAAACGTAAACCAATAACATTCAGACCTGTATCTTGCAAATCCAATAAATTTTTATTGTTTTACACCTCAAAAAAATAAATTTTCTGAAATTTTTTTATATAAGTTAAAATTTAGATGCTGGATATGTAAGTTGGGGAATATCTGTAGTCCTAGTTATTAAGTCTTTCGGAAAAGTTATTTGTCATCGTTCCATTCAACTAAGTCAAACCACTCCACTCCACTACATTGCTAATATAACAGCACTTTTTTGCACAGATAATAAAAAGCATCCTTCGGCACTATCGAGGTTAAATTTTTTATCATTCTATACTGTTCATTCTGTCATCTTGTCTTCCACCTACTGCAAACTGCCTATTGTGATGAAGTTTCATTGATGGACTTAGTTTTTATTGTACAGTTAGAGATATTTGCATGGCTGACATGCCAACTTGCAATATGACATTGTGCTGTGAGAAATTCATTTTTTACGATTCTATGTATATTATATTATTATAATCAAGCACTTATCACAGTTGAAGATAATTATAAAGATTTTATTCGACACTTAATAGCTAATGTTTTCGGCACAATACACCCTCTTCTGGTTATAAATTCAAACTACATTCAAATAGGAGTTTGAATATATAGCCTGAAGAGGATACACCATATCGAAACATTAGATATTAAGTGTTGAATAAAAGCTTTATCATCATCCTCAACTGCGATAAGTGCTCAAAAGTTGTAATAATAGTATAATTAAAGGGATAAAGCAGGTTGTTAGATGAATGATGCTATGTTTTGCTTCTTTACTTGTATGGGCACTTATCATCAAATTGATAATTTTATGAAATTAGATGATCGATCAAATGGAATATCAACCTTGTTTTAGCAATTGCGTGATCATAATACTCTTCTGCTTATACAAGTTATTACATAACAATGCCCACTGTTTCGTACTGGACTCTGATTTTAGATTTATGGGGCAAGCGAAAGTTAAAACTATAACAAATTTGAATAATAATAAAAAGCAATATATGATTATTTTAAAAATTATTGTTTATACAATATAACAAAACAAAACGGCAGTGCACTGTTGGTCTTTTTGTGTACTGCAATTTGTATATTATAACATGTGTATCCATTATATTTGTGGGACATATATTAAAAAAGCATTGTTATTCAGATTAAAATATAGCAAAATCACAATACAGTAGTTCAAGATGAATGGGACATAGATTGTTTTTAAATTATCAAAATATTCAAGTCTCTTTGGTGGTTTATATCATGTCGCCAATATGAAATATATGATTTATTAATACGGTGCATTAAGTCTATAAATTTATTGCTGTAAAATATATTTATTTCTTTTTATCGCAAAAACCTTTAAGGTTTCTATATTTCCAAATATGGTATTGCTTCTTCGCTGTGAAACCATGCTGTCTCTAAGAAGCAAATCAACATTCATCATTGTCACCTTTCACCATTTTTTATAGTTCTAACAAATAAAGACATGAATTTAATTCTGTAAACAAACAGGCGACAACTGCAGCAAATTGCCTTAGATTAATAGAATCCTGAAGCAAAAATTAACCTATCATGTTTAGTTTATTTTATAAATTTAAACATATCTAAAATTATTAATAAATTTAAAAAAACTTTCCAATCTGATACGAGTTATTTTAATTTAGTGCGTGTAATGCTTAAACTAATAAAAATTTTCCTTAATTGAAATTTAAAAAATATCTTTATATATTATTTTAAACAGCACTTCAGTAGGAAAATTTTACTTAAAAAGTTTAATTCATTAAATATATATGATACGGTAATGTTTTTCGGTCGATTACCGCCCTCTCTAGCCATATAAAACTGTGAAGCCAATATAAGTTGTATTTTAATTCCATAAAATAGTTTTATACAGCCCACGTGGGTAGTAATCAACCGAAAACATTACTTTATCATATATATTTACTGAATTAAATTTTTTAATTATATCTTCCTACCAAAGTACTATTTAAAATAATAAAGAATTTTGAAGATGATAATATTTTTGTTTCAATCTCTCTATCTTTTTGGTGATATCACTATATCGTAAAAACATAGATTTGATCTAAACTTTATTAAGAAATCATTTCAAATGAATTTTGTCTATATGATAACATACTATCAAATATATTTCATAAGCCTCCGTTAAATGTATTCATATATATATATATCCCCATGAAATATGTGTAATTCTTGCACATAACAGAAATTTTAATTTATTTTTTTGGACAAAATACTTTAAAATAGACCATATGTATATGTAAAAATGAAAATTTTTGGTAGATCAAATCATTAACTGTTGCATACGTTATCAATCTAACATAGATAAATAAATGCCAAATTTCAACAATTATTTAATATGACAAAACTGAAAAACCAATGCCATGAAACATTAATCTATACTAACCACTTTTAATTGTAATATAGTTAAATGTGTTAGTTATCTTCGCCTAAAATTTAAATTTGATCATTTTATCGTAACAAAATTTATCACATCCACAAAAAAATAACAGCATGTAGAAAAAGAGGATTTTTATTTTTTCTTAAAATCTCTCGGATTTAAGAAAATTTGTCAAGCATTAACAGTCGAAATTATTCTCAGTATTTCCCAATATTTTCAGTTGATTGCCTTTTTTTCGGCATGTCAGAAAATCAAGATATTATCGCAACTCACTGTTGTAAAAACAGTGCGTTAAGAAATTATAAAACCACATTTGTTCAAATGTAAAGAAATAGGGTCAATAAATCATTTTCATTTTTATAAATATGTTTTCGAACAACCCAATAAACTAGCTGATGCTAATATTGTTACAATTTTTTTGTTACTTTTCAAAAATGAAACAAAAGCAAGAAATAAGCTGTTAAGAAATTATAAGTCCAATTAAAGTTTAGAATAAAAATAGAGAAAAATATTTAATCCATATAAATATTACTCAAGGAAATTATGTCTTCCCATTGTCTTATACAAATTAAGCTACACTACTCCTGCTTGCAAATGTATGAGAATATGCCACGGGGAGGGTGGCATTGTGTTCCAAAGAAATTTGGCAGATTTTTTTTACGTAGGTGCTTGACTCTCTGAGCATGTAATTGCTAAAAAAATTGAAAGGTCCAAAAATAGAAGTGCACAATGTTATCAAAAAAGGTACAGCCTATGAAAAAATAAATGCTCAGGAAGAAGAAAGAAATTAAATTCCAGAGACACTAGACACATTTGTTGACTTGCTGCTAACAAGGAGTTATCGACAAGAGAAATTTCTGTGGAAATGAATAATCATGTATCTTATGTCGCGCAGGGTAATATTGTTTACACAAAGCTGAAACCGAAACCACATCATAAACAGGCACGACTCAAATGGGCTAAAGAAGTGATGGCTTGGAGATCAGAATGGTATAGCATAATATTTTCCGATGAGAAAAAGTTTAATCTGAACCCTTAAAAATATTTATCATGGGGTCCGAGCCCGGTCCTTCGATCCCCGTCCTCTACTATCTGGCTGACCCCTCCGTAGAGGTTGGTAGTCTGTGAAAGGGCTTGTTTCGCCCCATCACATAGCATTCTTCCAGAATGGGGTGTGTCGTCATCTGTTGACAAAAAAACGTTAAGTAGATATCCAAAATTTGAAAAAAAATTCAATTTTGCGACTATTTTTTAATGCGAATCGGTAATTCTGTCTTATAAAATAAAAAAAAAAAAAAAAACATAAATTTTTATTATGTTTTCGATACAAATACAATGAACAAATTTAAAATATAAATAACAAATTTGAATTTGATAAAATTAATGGTAACTTAATTTAAGGAAACGAGTAATAAAATTACATAACAAACACATAACAAAAAATAAATAAATTTGAAAAATTGGTGGAATTTCCATTTCAAATAGAAAAAGCTATACAAAATATACCAATTTATATTCCGCGTATGTGTTATGAATTTCTCTACATACATAAATATCGCACGGATTTGCTAGAGGAAGCACTGAACTAGATTATTCTTTTATTGCTATTTTTATATTTATTTTTCTTCTTTAATTTGGCTAAAATCGATCGAATTTTAGTTTTAGTCTAGTTTGAATTATTATTTTCCAAGTATCATCGATAAAGTGTTAATTAAAACGAAAATTAGTTGTAACTAAATATTTTAAATTATTTTCGCCATTGTAAGCCAAATTATGCCGGCTGAAGTTAAATATCAGATTTAATATACTATGACTCATTTTTTATAATATAAAAATAATGTAAATGAATACTCAATGCCAAAATAATATAATTCGCGAATTGAATGGTACTATATTTTTTTATTTTCATATCTTACGTGAAAGAATATTTTTCCTTTTTTTTAAATCCTCTTTTAATCATCAATTTTCTCTGTATAAAGAGACAAGTTGAAGCTTGTTTACATTCGTAACGTGTGCAGTTAACCAAATACTCTAAACAGTGCGAATCAAAATAATCCCATATAAACGAGGGATATGAGTAAAAATATGTACAATGTCTTTATAAAGTTTAAATTCATTTCGAGTTACATAAATATTTGATGATGGTAAAATAATAATATGCAAAAGTAACCGGAAATCGATCCATAACGCCCTTGGTTCGTTATCTTGACTATTTTCCGGTCTTTGAATAGAGGGACGATATGACAACCAATTTTGTGTCATTCAAACTATTAAGAAATGTTCCAGTAACACAGAATATTTTTTAATAGTTTGATCCCTTTAGTCCATTATTAACTTATGATCACTTCAGATAAGTCACCAAGTCTGTTGTTTGTTTATATCTATCTAGACAAAATAAATGCTGTTTATATACGCCCACTCAGATAAGATCGTTTGTCTTATCTGGATTAGTCAGACTTATTGTGATGGAGAATTCTAAGAACTTTTTTCAACTCTTCTCTCCAATTTCCTTCATATAAGCTTAAACTTGTTTACATTCGTAACACGTGCAGTTAACAGTAGGCAGAATGAATCAATATAACCCCATTTAAATAAGTGATATAATAAACATTACATTCGATGTTTTTATGAAGCACCAAATCACTTTTAGCTACGAATTTAGAACCATATCTTTAATAGAAAAAGAAATTAATGTGCAAAAACCGACCGGGAATCGATCCCAAACTCTCCCGGTTCATTAATTCGATGATTATATTTCATTTCAGAGCGCGTTGCAGTTGTCTGTATAACAGAGCGAGTTATGAAGGCTTAACTGCCATTCAGTAAATTTAATTTTAGATACCATCGCATGCGAATGGCTTATTCAAAAGATGTAAAGTATATCAACCTGTCTTGTCGAAACAAATTTACATAAATATAAGACGATAACGATCTACCTGGAAGAGAATTATCGATTTTTTTTTTTTTTTTGCGTATTTTTAAATCGTTTCTCTTTATAGTTTATATGATGTAGATCGCAATTTAAATCATATTTAGTAATGTATAACTACAGAAATGGAAATGCAGAACATCTATTAAGAACTGATAGATTTTGAGTTCTGATATAACAAGTGGATCATCCTCGAGTTATCGATACTTGAATATTTTTATAAAACACAAGTCAGTTTGGTTTAGTTTTAATTTTAGTTGTTAATCTACTCCGTGTTAATGGATTATTCATTGCGCTAACTGACTTATGAGTTCACGTCACATATTTAACAGATGTCTTCTGTTTTGTTTATACTGATTGCAGGTGTCAATTCTGACAATTGAATCACCTGACTTAACACGAATGAAAACACGCAACTTTAGTATGGCAGTTCGTTAAATTGTGAACTGTTTTTAGGTTACATTTTTTCAAATTTCCCTAACGACATTAGAAAAATATATATTGTTTCCGAATAACAATGTAAAATTTTTCAATAAAGATAATTATGATAATTAATTAAAACATCAAAAAAAATTAATTACATTATTACAAAACAGAATTACGATATGCATTTTAAGCGAAAAACTACGCAGATTAATTTTCACTAATTTAATTAAGACGAAAATTAAATGCGATCCTGAAATGTTTCAATCATCGATGGTTTTAATAACGATTTTACACGACAGAGGGCACTCGTAAGCAGAGTTAATTTTTTTTAAATGATACTTTTTTTTTAATTTTTACAAAATCAAATTTATCTAACAAAAAAAAAAAAGTTATACGAAAAAGTAAAATACGTGTAAACATTAATTCGGAAACAAAAAAAAGAAATGTATTTATAATTTGACTTTTTTATATTAAAGGAAAAAATTTTTGAAGATTTAAGTTTTCGCCTGAGAGATGGCAACAGTTAAAATTAAGAAGTTTTGAAAATTTAATGGCAAAGTTATACGATATTTCATAATTCTCTGCGGGAAACAAAAAAATCGAAGTTATTTATGTGAGCGATGTTTTGCTCATGTTTGTTTCATAAAACGTTTGCAGGTATCCCCAACATATCATTCAAATCCCAAATGCAGAAGATAGACGAGGGGATGACGCGGAGATAAAATCGGAATCTGGAGAATTCGAATTTGGGATTTTATTATTTGAGAATAAAGTTATATAGAGTAGTTTTTCTGCATGGTTATTTCGTATATGTTTCTCTCGGAGAGATATCCAGTTTTCCGTGACGACGTTATTCGTGTTGAGATCAAATAACTCAAAAGCTCCTTTTCATTATTAATTCGGTCAATTTTAATGTTTTTAAATATTTTATGCGGGTAAAAAACATCTTGACATAACAACTAAATGACAAAAATGGTTTCGAAATTTTTTATTTTTATTTTTTTAGTATAAAGTATTTAAAGTAACCAATAACGAGAAAGGAAATTTCAAATTCGACCAATAGTAGAAAAGATACCAATTTTCTAAACATTTAAATATGGAAATTTACATTTTTTTAATTTAACTTGTTTCTTTTATTATTCACGAGCTTTACAAATGCAAAAATAAAATATTTAACATTTATTTGCAGCATAGATAACTAGATTTTCAATTAAAAAAAAAAAAAATTCAAATTCAAAGTGACCAATAAACAGCGAGATTTAAATTTTCAAAAATTAAAAAGTTTTTTATATGTTAGCGCACGAATAAACGCTAAAAAAATTAATTTTATTTTTAATATACTCTTAATTAAAAAAATAAAGAAGAAGTTTGATGATTAAGCTATATTATTAAATTAATTACATTTTTTTAAATAGAGATTATCTTATATATAAATGGCAACGCGTGTAGTTTAATTTCGAGTAAAATATAAAATTGAGAGACTATTTTTTCTTTGATGTTCGAAAATAAGATCATTTAACTTTGAATTGGAAGTCATGTTTTACTTCCAAAAAAAAAAGAAAGTATATGCTATAGAGAGAGATAGAGACTACATAAATACCTAAATATATATATACATAACCTAAACTTCGGTCACGTGATCGTTAAACCATTCCTTTCTCCAATAATGCACTTATCCCAACAAAATGTAAGCAATAGGCCGTGTAATTTTCTAAAACGTACCTTAATGCATTATAATCTTTGATGACAAGAATAATCTAGATTTTTATTCTGCCAATTTTACTTTCCATTGTAGGAGAGATAAACAACCTTAACAACATCCCTAGAAATTTTTTTTTCCGATTCGCAGATTACTGTAATTTCTACATCAAAACGACGTTATTAATAAAAAAAAAAAAAAAGAAGAAGATAAGTTTTTTGAGCGTTTATTAAAGTTGGAGAGCAGTAATTTTTGTTAAAAGCACTACTAATTTTTCATCGGCAATACATATACGTCCTAAATTTCTCATTTTTATTTACTTAAGCGCAATAATAATATTATTATTATCGATTTAATGTATTACTTATTTTTATTGGGCGAGACAGGAAAACTGTCGAATCGGACCAATGGTAGCAGTCGATGTAAACAGGAGGAAAGGTCGTTCAACTTGTACAACTCGTCAGTTAAGATCAGGTGATTGTCATTTACTGTGCTTATCACGTGATTTGAATGATTATAAGTTACAGAAAACGTGATTAGGATAGAGAAACGGGAATTTAAATGTGATGATTGTTTGTACTTACCATTTCCGATCACCTACTACATTTTATTTTTTATTTTTTTCCACTCCTTGTTTTGAACGTTGTGTAAATTTTAAATTGGTTTAAGGTCAGTTCAAGTTAACCAACCCTTACATTATATAAACATTCGTCACATGATCGTTGGCGTCACGACCCTGCTGACGTAAGACTGAGGTCGCGCAAAGAAATTGCTTAATTTGAAGCGTTTTATATTGCTGCTTCGACTCGTTTTTCTTTTTTCTATATAAAAATCAGGAAATAATACGATTCCGAAATTTGTAATGTTAACCGTTTTGTCCAGATTGAATGTAGTTTATTAAAAAAAAAGATATGTTTCGATAGAAATATGCTGCGTTACAAAATCAAAATTTACGTTTAATTTGAAACTAAAAAACGCGTACTGTTCCCGCTTTGGTGTGATATTTATAAATATAATTTCTATTCCTTTTAAACAATTTAAGTTTGTTAAGTGGGTTAGTTCCCGCAGATGCCAGAAGATGGCGCAGGGAAAGTTTGTTTTCGCAATCGTCGCGGCCACGCAATCTGAGTATTTTCGCGATTAAAACGATAAAGAAATTATTATCAAAAATAAAATAACACATGATTCGTTTCGCTTACAGTAAGAAAACGCATAAATGTTAATAAGTTTTTGTAACAAATATTCATTGTTATTATTATTATTGTTATTTTTAATAAAAATGTTTAAAAAAGAAAGTCTATTATAAAATTTTTTCTTAGTAATAATAATAATAATAAAATTTAGAACTCGAATACCAAAAAATATTTATTTGTGTTTTATTTAAATTGGAAAAATTAAGCAAAAAATAAAATAAAATTATGTTATTTATTTACAGACGATAATTCCGATACAAAGCGCCCTCTAAGCGCAAAAGTTTCGCTTCGACAAATACTCTTCAGAATTAATCGTTCGATAGAAAGTATTAAAAGAGAGAAAGAAAAAAAAACGGACTGTCTATCCTATAGAAATACGGAGACGCGAAAATAAGAGATTGTAGGTTATAGCAATTGTATCTAGAATTAGTATTTAGGAATGGTTTTTTCCTCATGACTCAACTTGGAGAAACGAAAAATGCCTGGGACGCATCACTCCCTTGTGAAATAGGACAACTCCGCACGTTTGGCTAATTGCCGTGAAATAGTCCCAGTTGGGTTTGTCATTAGGAGGATTTAATAGGTAAGGCGGAGACGATAGCGTGAAACAAAATTTAACTAATGTCGAGTGGTGAGTGTTTTAGTATTATATAAGAACATTCGAAGATGCGGTTCGGCGAGTGTTGTCAGGCGGCGCGCTTGTGGGGCTCTTTTTTCACCCC
>WUQG02039671.1:0-10710 GCA_011317285.2 Androctonus mauritanicus | reverse complement strand
TTTGTTCACAGTACAGTTATATCATATTTATATATTATTAACTGTAGAAGCCTTTTATGGCTTAGCAAAAAGAATAAAATTTCTAATTATGTCTGCACATCGTCATATAATTACATAGCATTTTTAACATAAATCTCACTTGCATGAAATAAAATTGATTAATTAATTAATTAATAGTGTATATTTTTAAATGAGTTGTTAAACATTATTAAATATTTTTCTGTAATTAAGTTTAGTAATAAATTTGTTTAATTATGTAGATATAACTTAATCAGTTATGTTATAGAAAAAGTTATATAAAGTAACTAGATGCACAAATCTTTAAATTTTAAATCATAAAATGTTTAGCATTGTAACTGCTAAGGATTCTAATTCTATATTTGATGAGGGTTATGGAAGCATAGCTTTTCAGCTATGCTTCCATAACCCTCATCAAATATAGAATTAGAATCCCTCTTTTAAATCTCTTAATTTATAATAAAAACATATTTCTTATCTGATTAATGTTCTTTTTGTTTGAATTATATTATTTTTAACAAAAATTTATTAATAATTTTAAATTTTGTAAAGAAGATTATAATAATATATATAATTCTATTTCCCATTCATAGCAATCTAGAACAAGAAAAATTCAACTGGAGATATAATTTTAACATGTGCTATTTTCATGCTGATATATTTACCAACTTATCAGATTTATTGCTTTATTAATTAACAATAACATCAATACAATAACACTTCTTAAACTTAATTGTAATATCTAAAAGCCATCCCATATTGAATTGAAATTGAATAATTTGAACAGTAAAACATTATTGGCAGATTTCAGCATGGACATGATTATGCTGATTTGACATACATTTTAAAACCTGCATTTTGAATAGTGTTTCTAAATGTAGCCAATTTCATACACAAATTTTAAAAAGTAAAAAATTGTATCTTGAAAAGAGGATGAATTTTAAAATCAGAGATGGTTACTGATATAGGACAATGTACCAAAAACCAGGACTATTCCAGAAAATTTCAGACAAATAGTCAACTTTTATGCATGTTATAAATCTTACTTGCATGAAATAAAATTTATATAAAATAAATTTTATATAACTATAACTATTTTATATAATTATTATATAACTATAGTCCTTAAACTATAGTTATTTAATTTAATACAGGAACTAAAGCTATAAATTGATAAACAATCAAATAATCATATTAAAAAATAAAAATTAATATTAAATGTTAGATCTTTTTCAGAGAATTTGTTATTTCTTGATTAATTTGCTTATTACATCTAAAAAATAAATAATAATTATTAGAAAAATCTTGGATCAAAAAAAAATGAGCCAATTACTGAGAAAATAAAATATTTGCTATTTATTAGAAGCACTTCTTTGGATGATTATGGATAGATATTTTTTTTTCTATTAGAAATATTTTTATAACAGATACTGATTTTCAGAAGTAAGCAACTTAAAAATAATTTATTATATAAAAGTATACAATATTATTATTTTATTTTGAAATATAAATTATATATATATATGTTGAAAATATTATTATTTAAATTTAAATTACTATAAGTAAAATATAAAAGCACAACTAAGTGCACAAATTTATTCATTTTAGATTGTTTAATATAATATTATACTCATTTTATATCTAATTTTAATGATGAATTTTAATTTAATATATATTTGATAATATGTTTAATAAATATTCGAAATTGTAATATATATTTGAACTTGCATTTTACAGAGAACAAAATATTTTAATATAAAAAAATTGTTTGTGTATTTTAGTTAAAATTATTTTATTGTAGGTGCCCCATTGACAAAATGTTCTATGACAAATTACGGTCATGGTCATCGACCACCATCTTCATTAACAGCAGTTTCGCCCGACGGTTCATTATCATCTCAAGAACACTCCATTCACAGTTTAAATCATCAGACAATTGGATCTGGACATGATGTAGGACTTATAAATATATTAATTATCAAAATTTTTTAAATCACTAATTAATTAATTCTTGAATTTTAGGAACAGTCAAGTCCTCGTCACTCCATTGCATCAAATAATAGTTCCACTCTCAGCTCTCCTCCAAGTCCAGGTGAACATAGGGATCAAGGATCATCCAGTTATGAATCTCAAAGTTAGATAAATTTTAAAAGGAGTAGAATATATGTTTAGAAAAACTTTAAAAAGCCCTGCAGAGAGAGTAGTGATAGAAAACTACTCATAGTACAGTAATCTAGGGACAATAAAATGATACACCTCATGAAAATCAGTGAGCATGCAATGCAAAAAACAATACCTGGACTATAAATATATCCAGCACCTATAATAATATTGCACTTGCTCTTCATGAAGTGTCTTTTTCTGATATCAGAAAAATTTTATTTGATCATATTACAAGATATTTAAATGACCAAACACTGCCAGAAAATTTGGTGGTGCCAGAAAACTTTTTACACTTTTTTTTCTTATAGAACTGATTTATAAATAAAATCTATACCATGTTTTGTACTTTTTTATTTTAGTTATAAAAACATTCGTAAAACTAAAATTGATAGTACAATATTTTGTGTCTATAAATTTGTGTTAAAATCATTTATTGTCTTAGTCCATAAATGATCAAAATAATATGATTTAACCTGCATAAAAGAATATATATGTATATATATTATATATATATTTAAAAATTAAAAAATTGCAGGCCTTAAATATAAATCAAAAAACTACTTTTTATTTATTTAAATTAATGATTTATGAAATTTTTTGTATATAAAACTGTGATTTGTTGACATGTGACAAATAAAAAATTTGGCTGTGTTATGTTTTTATGAATTTATTATTATTATTATTATTATTATTAATTTGTTCTTTTAAAGGAAATGGCATTTTTATTATTTTATCTTTAAATATTTTAAGATAAATTGGCCACAGTTTCAAAAATAAGCATACCAAATATTATTGAATTTTCATAATTGCTATTTAAGTTTTGATTTACTAATATTCATTCAAGCGTGTGATTTTCAAATCATGTCATCATATCCTAATTGATGTCTAGTAAAACAAATTCTTTGTAACCAGTTGTTATAAAGTTGTAACAGACTACTACTCATGTGTTAAATAAAAACACTTTTAATATATCCTGGTTTAGTTTTGTTTTTTATATTATATATTATAGTACTTGTGTACTAAATACAGTGAGAGTGTGCAACATAAAATCATTAACCCCATTTTTAATATTAAATAATTCTTTCTTTTTTAAGGAAAATGTTATCACAAATTTTTTAGACTATTTTAAATTCTTAGAATTAAATTTTAAATCTTTCATATAGAAATTTTAAAAAATTAATTGTAATTTCATTTTGAATGGATATAATTAAATATTTAAATGAGCATTCTGCAGATATATTTAACTGAAATAGTTTTCAATACTTCTTTTTATTGGACCCAAGAGCACAGTTAAATTCCAATTGGAATATTCTTCATGTTCAACTAAATCAAAGATTTATGAAGCAAATGATTAGACCTGAATGACTTTTTCTTTTTTTCTTTTTTTTTTTTTTAAATTGCTGAAAACAAGAAGAGTTGAACAAGAAAGTATTGCCATTAGTTCACTGTCATTTACTATAATCCAAGTATTATATCATTATAACAAGAAATTCGCCTCTATTCATTTTGTCTGTGATGAATATAATTTCATCTTTTCCTTGTCACCAGATTCGTTATCTTAAAGCCTGAGTGATTTAGTTATGTCTAAGTCAATAGTTGATGTCCCCTCTTAAACCTTTCAATCATTTCCAGTATTCTGTGGAGACATACTGATCTTTTCCTACCCCTATTACTCTATTCTGCATTAATCAATAGAACGGTATAAGTATTAAAGTTGGAGCAATTATCAATCTTGTGTATGTTGTTATGGTAAAATTGTTGATTTATAGTTACGTACACACCAATTTATTTTAATGCCAGAAGACGAATAATATATTTAATTCTTTTTTTTTTCTTTCCTTGTAGTATGTAAAAGAAAAAAGATTATATATGTAAGTAATGGCAGAATATTTTTTTTTTATTGCATGACTACCAACTTCTGCCAGGTTACTTTGATATAAACAATGGAAATTACTGTTAAGATTACTTTGCATAATAATACTTTAAAAAAAAAAAAAATTATGTATGGCATTATTCTAATATTAAATAAAATTACAGTAATAATAAATAACAATCTTAAAAAATTGAGGATATTGTTTTTTTTCCTCCTCCCTTTCCTCTCATTTGAATATGTAAATATTTTGACATTTAATCACATAAGTATAGCAATCAATCATTTATTATAAAATAAGTATTGACAAAATTATTCAGTTTCCTTTTTTTTTTGTTTCAGTATTTCAACCTAACAAAAAATAAAACACACATCAGTAATATTTATTATTATTTTTTCTTTCTTTTCAGTATTTTGAAGTTTTATTTTTATCCTGAATTCCTTCATATATATAACTTATATATATATTTTTTTGTCTTAACTCATCAATCTAAACTTAATAATCTTAGGAAATATCTTTTCAAGTAAGAATTTATTTTTTATTTTTCTTTCATTATAGAGTATGATTAATTTTTTTAATTAAACTATACTACATATATATATTAATTAATTAATATTTTTAATAGCTTTCATTTCAGTTTTTATCGCTTGACAATCATTTTTGATATGGTTTATAGCATTGCATGGAAAGTCGAGACGCAGTTAAAAAAAAAACTTTTAATTCTTTTGGATTTTTACGATCGACTCCGCCCAATATATATATATAAGCTACCACCTATGCCGTAACTGTGATAGCGTGTGCATAATAAAAGCTTTTATAGTTATATAACCAGCTTAATTTTGTCGTGTCTATTAAAGTGAGGAAAATGAAGGCGAAACTAATAGTAGTCGGTTAAATATAATAGGAATATATTCTTAACTAAACAGGAAACTTCAAATTCACTCAACGTGCAATCTCATTTATCTTGTGCAAGCTACGTGATTACCCTGCGGAGATGGGGCCATTGTCAAAAGCCCCCGAGATAAATTGGACGTTGAATTATTCTAATTTAGAAGTTCCATTCAACCCGTTTTTGAAATGCATTAAATTAACCAAGAAGACTTTTTTTTTTAAATTCTTCTTCTTCTTCTTCTTTTCTTTTTACTTCTTTCCTCTTCTTTCCTCAAAATTCATTTCTCCTCTTTTATCATAAGAAAAAAAAAAGTTTCATAAAATTTCGTTACCATAAGGTATTCAAATACAATATAAAGATCTGAAAGTTATATAAAGGTTGGCGGTAATTTGTCAAGAAGAATTGTAAAGTTCTTCACGCTTTCTTGATTTCTAAAGTACTAGTATAAAATGTATTCATTGATTTTCGGTTTAGATATCTAAAACCCAATGGGAAGTCGGGTTATACACGAGCATTCTAATCGAACGTCACGAGTTTTTAACTTTTTTTTCTGTGTTTCAATATTTTCTATCTCTAAATATTCTTTTTACGATTTTAATTCTCTTAGCACTTTTTCCCAAAAAAAAAAAAATTCGCAAAACTAAAAAATTTACAAATTTCTGTTGACAAAATTGTTATCAATCTGCCATTTTTAAATGAAGACTTTTTTTCTTTTAAGAATCATTCAGTAAGAAAATTGTTATCAATCTGCCATTTTTAAATGAAGACTTTTTTTCTTTTAAGAATCATTCAGTAAGAAGTTAATGCGAAACCGAAGAAATAATACTCGCCAGTAAAATGATAGGATTTTTCTTTATATATTCTTTTTCTTTTTTCTTCTTCTTCTTCTCTCATTCTTTTTTTTTTTTTTTTTGTAGACGATTGAGGAAATGACCGAGAAATTTTCTTTCGGAACAATCGACAATTCTATAGAATTGTGTTGCTAAGAGGACGGACGAATCAAAGTCAGAATGACATAGAAAATGGTCGAAAATTGTCCTCTCCGTAAAGGAAATCCCATACTACAATTTTAAAAGAGTGGAGATGGATAGTAAGTACGGGACACCTTCCAGAAGAATAAGAAAAAAAAATTAAAAAAAAACGAAAATTGACGCAGAAAACAATTTTTAAAATTGTAGTAAATTTAAACTACTGTAAATGGAGTCGAAATGGAGACAATGCAAATGGATGATGAGATACTTGAACTGATTTGCTACATACTTAAGCAGTAAATGGAAATTTCTGATTGAAATCCGAACCAAAATAAAAAATAATAAAAATAAAAAAAGGGGGGAAATTAAGTAAACTGTCTAACGTGCATGACGTCAGCGCAATTTTAATTTTCCTTCATTTTCCGGAATTGTTTTGTAAGGAAATTTTCTCTCTCTCGCTCTTTATGATAAATCGTCGAGTGTTGCTAGTAGTTCGAATTTTTCTCTTCTAGCTCCGTACTTTCGTTTAATCATCTCATTCGGGATTAACGGATTTTGAAACGTTATTTTTCAAAATAAGAATGGTATTTTAAATTATCATTTTCGATTTCTGGTCGTTCTTTCGAGCATCGGGTTGATTGATCGTCTTTCTTTCTGTAAACAGTAAATAGTACTGAATGAGTTCGAAGACTCCCATTCAAAATCCCATTAATTATAAGAAACCTCAAATTGTAAGTGCACTTTTTAATGTATCTTCTTTCGGTGCTCACCGTGTATAACTTTTAATCGCCATTTACAAATTAATACTTTTAGAAAATTAATTATAGATGTTTAATCACATTTATCCTCTTCTATTATTATAAATTTGACTTCAAATCTTATATAATAAGTGCGAAAGTTGTTTCCGCTGTTAATATCATTCTGCCAACTCTCCGATCTCAATTGATTTAGCCATGCCAACCCTCAGTCTTCGCTTTATTCATCTCCTAGCACTTATCTCCGTCCCAACTCCACTGTTTAAAACTTATTAACAACCGGCCGACGAGATAAATCAATGATTTATAGTAGTGAGAACACACCCAGCTTTCTGCACTTTATCTTTCTCGGTCGCCATCTTGGATCTACAGTACTTGGCTTATCTCTCGTTTTATAGAATGTTTGATTAGTATTACTGAACAACAGAATAAGTCTCAAAGATCGTTATTGGTTCTATACGCGCTGCGATGTTTCGCCAAGATTAAATAGGCGATTTATGTATGTCAGAGGCTACTTTTGCCCTTTCATTCTATATTTACTTAAACATTGTTTTAGGATATTATCATAATTTCCATTTAATTCGAAGTTTTCTTTATACTTTTCTTTAAAAGTTTGTATTAATTTTATTGCATTCATGTTAATTCTCTAGTAATGCGTCTTTAACATACATTTTAATACTCATAAATGACCAAAATTAATCATTTATGAGCCATTAAGATATTAGGGATTGAAATTTCAAAGTGAAAATCAAGTAGTATGAATATGAATTGATAAGTTAGGTATGGCATATTTTTATTCAATAATACCAAGAATTCCGTAATTTTACTTTATGTTGACGAGTTTAAAAGTCGTTTATGCAAGAATTATATCGTTTAGCTTTAAATATATCAATATTACGAAGAAAACTCTTGTTTATCGTTTATGACTCTCTAGAGTCATCTTGAAAATCCTATAGCGGGATTTCTTTCGGCTGGACCATTTGCTTTTGTTGTTGTTATTTTAATCGTTTCAACAGTTTACTTGTTTTTTTTTTTTTTTAATTTAGAAAATTATTATATTTATACGAATAACATGAAATTAATATTTTTAGGATAGAGGAAAAGCAAAAAGGAAGAAAGACATTCCAGTTAATCCGAATGTTATACACTTTTCACGTTCACAGTGTCACGTTTGCAAGCGTAAATTCGTTCCAGATCGTTTGGATATTCACGTGGCTGTCTGCGAAAAAGTGTCGAGAAAGAAACGTCCGATTTTCGACTCCAGAAAGCACAGACTTAAAGATACTCCACTGCAACCTTATCTGCCTTTAATCTTGAAGCGATTAAAAGAGCCGAAGATGCAATACACTCAATGGAGACAGAAGCACGAAGAATTCATTCGAGCTATGAGAGAAGGAAGAAAAGTTCAGTCGTACATAAATAGGGGATACGATTTATCCAGACTGCCTCCATCCACACCTTCAGTTAATGCACACTACATTCAGTGCTGTTACTGCTTAAGAAGATTTGCGCCTACAGTGGCAGAAAGACATATTCCCAAATGTCAATATATCGAATGCAATAAATCGCATCCCAAAGTACAGAAACCTACGTCGTATAGTTCTAGTTCAGGATTGTATATCTCAAAATATCAAGAAAAATTCGGAAAACGAGGACCTTCTTCATCCAAACAGCAAATACAAAAACGTAACGGTGCTCCCAGTAAAAAGACTCGACCATATAAATTCTCGTGCAAATATTTATCTGAATGTTGCAAACGATTGTGTGAGAATAAATCAAGCGAATCTGCAAAGAAATTGAAGGATTCCGGAGACTGTACTTCGCCAGGAATTTTTAAACACGAAGAGTGGGAGTCTGAAGATAGCGTAACTACAATTTATAGAGATAAAGATTATTTTCCTATACGCGACATCGATCCCAATACAGACCACCAAATATGTCGACAAACAACTGAAGTCGAACATTATTCAATTTATACTCGTGAATTGCAGTGGAAAGATGATTCCAATACGCTAGAAAAAATCGGAAAGAATCCGTGCAGTACACAAGCAACGAATAAAAAGCATCTTGATACAAATGACGAATCAGTCTGCGAAGATGATGTAATTAAGCATTCAGAATTCGAACACGTACTTTTGCAGAAACGTGTTTCTCCACAGCTTGTCTCTAAGAAAAGAGAGATGAATTTAGAGACAGATTCTTCTTCATCAGTAACTGAACAGCATCTATCAAAAGAAACAGATTTAGATAAACATCGCCGGCGTACTCAGAATTCTAAATTCGAAACATACCAGGAGAAAGTATCTGAAAAGAAATACTCTTCAAAAAACCAAAGAAAATATGATTCTCCATCAAGAACCACAACCTACTTCGAATATTCATCTAGACCAGTTAACTCTAAAGAAATTGATAGAATAAATGCAGAAGGTTATCTTCCTTCACCAATGATATATAAGTTTTAAAATGTAAGATAAAAACGGCCGGTTGTATTTCTTCCCCATCTTTTTTAATAAAGAGCCTTTTCTAGACTCAATCCTGCTTCACAAATGACTTTCAATGGCTTAGACACGTTCAATTAACTATAGTTGCGATGCTGTCAGTGCGATTCGCTACACTGTCATTCTTCCACTCGGAATTCGCTCCGATTGTCCACTTGGTAGCACACTCGCATCTTTCTTGATCTTCCGTACCTAATCTGTCTGTCGGAGCGATTCTGCTGCAGAAACGTCAAACTTTTTACCCCCCTCTTATCTAGTAAATAACTCCCGCATCTCGATATTTCGTGCTAGAACCGCCGCTTTACTAAATCGACTTGGCGTGGACGAAGCGGATTTGTCATTGACGATTCCACCCGAATTTTCTCTTTTTCTCTCATACACAAATTCCGTATTCTTTCTTTCCTTCACCTAGACGAGAGAGGGGGCAAAAAAGGCAAAAAAAACCGTACTGTACCGTAACCAAAACGATTCTGTACCGCGTTGTGTGTAGCGGGTGAGCATATTGCCACCCCACACGCGAGATACCACTTAGGAGGTGGGTTTAGGCCGAGAACACGTGGACATTCACATGCATCTCTTTTATTGGTACTATCTACTTTATTTTAAACATACTAAATTGCAGAATTAGAGGTTAATTTGCGTTATAAGATAATCTGCATAATATTTTCTCTCTCTCTAGATATACTTTCTCTAACTTCTATTATTCGTTATTGTCCTTAACTATTAGCCTAACGGGAGGCTCCTTCGACTTAGCTAACTCGGGGGTAGGCTTCCCCCTAATAGCTATAGCCTCTAGAGTACTATTACTAGTCTTACTCTTAGCCTATCTGCGAGGAGGCATTCTAGATTTAGGTGAGTAATAATCAGTAGCTTAGTAATATAACTATAGGTAGATTTTCTCTTCTTGATTTACTAACCCCGAGGGGTCCACGGAACGACTTGGTTGTTAGTAAGAGGTAGAGGGGGATAAAAACACTAGGGGATAAAGGAAGGTAAGTTAGGAATCTTATAGTAGAGAGTTCGGAGGGTATTATATATTAGAGAGTAGCTATTATAACCCGCAATTATTCACTACTAATTACGGGTGACAATATTTGCGGGTAATAATAAGAACTTCTTAATATTATTCTGTATAGACTTATTAATAGACTAATACGGTATAGTGTTACTTATATAATTATTTAGCATTATATCTATCGTACGATATATAGGCACCGATTAGGACTTAGTGCTATTAGTGGTCACTCTTTATACATATGGTTATATCTACTTTCTATATACTTCTTTAGAGTATTCCGCATAACGCCTATTAAATAAGATATAAATGTATTATAGCTTGCTATTACATATATATATATATCTATAACTAATATTATTTACTACTTAATAACTATATAAACGCATTATAATATGACATAAAAGATATTATAGCATATTATAGTGTAATATTAAGGATATATTCTCGATATATATTTCTTTAAGTCGAAATTATATATATAGAATAGTATAAAGAGAGGTTCATCGGTTTAAAAATACAATAAT
>WUQG02039660.1:0-10711 GCA_011317285.2 Androctonus mauritanicus | reverse complement strand
GTACCAACTCAGCTGTTATATTTCTCTCTAATATCTTCAAGTTGTCTGATCTCAATGGTAAATGCTGTATATTATATATAATAAAACCAGTTTCTTGCAGTATATTCTATTGTATTGTGTTTTTATACAGTATTTATTATTTATAAGCACATTTTTTCTTATTTAAAAACATATAACAAAAAAATGCAGTATTTTTGAGGGTTCAGAACGGATTAATGGCACTTCAATGAGGAAAATTGATTCGGCATATGGGTGATTTGAGTTATGAACTCCGTCATGGAACGAATTAAACTCTTAAGTCGAGGTACCACTGTATATGGAAATGACCACTTTCAGAGCATATCAGACCTGGCCAATAACCATAACTGAGTCAACCAGAAGATTGAAGGATAAGGTTCAACAGGCCAGATTAAACCCAGATCTCTCCTGAAAAACTGGAGATATGAGATCTGAAATTAAATCCAAATCCTCCAAGATGGTAAGAGACTATTTTGCCATATGACCAACCCTATAGTAGTAATTAAATGTCAAAAAACAAGATGTAATAATGTTGCAGCCCATGGACTGCCAGATAGTTGTATAATAGTATATACAGTACAGGATAATTTTAGATAAGATTTTTAGATATCTTCCTATATAAGCAGACAGTTATAAACATAATTACCACATAACTGTGAATCATTTCACATTAATTAAATTCTGAGATGCAAGTTATAAACTGTATTATTATGAATCCTGCACAATGTGAGGTATTTCTGTATTTGAAAATATTTTTAAAGTAAAATTATAATATATTCACAAATATTCCTAGGATAATTTCAATATATAAATACATGCCTAGAAATATATTCCAATATTTTTAAAAATGTGTTTTGCAATTCTCCATATAATTTTTATTTAAAAAAAATTTTAATCATCAACTAAAATTTGTTAATTTTAGATACAAATTTATGAATAAAGCATTTTGTTTTGACTTAATTTACCAACAAAATTGTGGCTTCCATTTTCTTTCAATGAATGATACTTAAATATATTAGCATATTAATAAGGAAGAATTCTGAATTCCAGCTGAAGTAACATTTGTAGTTAGTTTGTAGTAACATCTGAGAATCAAAAAAAGTTAGAGTACCTCAAAAAGTTAATTAAATTGATATTACAGTAGAATTTCAATTTAACAGACTAATAGGGGAAAGGTATGTCCATTAAAACAAAACTCTTTTAAAAATACAATACAGTAAATTGCATCTTCATTAATTTTTAACAATTGCATAATTATTACATATATAAAATCATTAAACTAGCAAAATATATGATTTAAGAATGTAAAACATGACTATATATATAATAATAGAAGAATATTGAATTGAAAACACTGTTAATGCCATGGAAATAAAGAACATTCTTTGAAACTACAAAATTAATTTGTTGCATTTAATGGAAATTGTGTATTCTGGATAGTTTAAATGTAAAATTAAATAACTAAAGAGAGCCAGATAAGTCGATATTTTTTTCTTTTTTAAAAAATCAAGAATAATTAAATTTTTTCCTGCTTGAAGGCTGTATTGATGCTAATAACTTGAAAATCTAAAGTAGAAGGACATACCCTTAAAAATTATATATATTACAATTATTGTTTTCCAACTGATAAAATACAATTATTTAAACACATGCAAATCATTAATTCATATCAATCTGCTAAGTCTAACCACTTTAGTATAACATTGCATTCTTCTTATATAACAAAATGCAGCATGTGTTAAGACTAAATTTCATAGGATAACATTGACATTCCTTCTATATAATGAAATGTTTTATAAAATACTACTATCATTCAATGTTATTGATAGGAATTTTAAACATTTGATGAAAATCAAATAAAAATTTAAATCCAAATATTTTTTCCATTACATCTAAAATCTGTTTAAGTGGAGTCCATTAAACTGAGATTCTACTGTACACAGTTTCATTTGACAGTAATTATGATGAAAATTTTAAATATATTTTGGTACATTTTTAATTACAAATATATTTTATCTGAGAAGTAATCAAAATATTCAGAATAATTTCATTTAAAATTTATAAAGAAATTATTATTATTATTATAAAAATAAAATTAATATAACTTCTTCTTGATTTATGAAAGAATTTATATTCCTGAAACATCATGTAAATTTTATATAAGCTGAATTTATATAAATTACTACATAATAAATTAATAAATAATAATAATAATAATTATTATTATTATTATTATTTTACCTACAAGACAGCATATATAGCTATTTTAAAACAATATATAACAAAATATTATATATGAAATGCTTATATAAGTTGTGTATTCCCAACCTGAAATTCCAAAATCAGTAATTCCATTTTCATAAGAAGCTCTTTGTGATAGGATTATGACTCATTGTGCTGTGAAAATGACCAATAATACAGGCACAGCCATGATACACTGTTATGATTCAATAAACTGTCATATATTGTCAGTGAGATATGTCTATGACTATTTTCTATTTTATTTATGCATCATTAAAAATGTCAAAAAGGTCTGATAGTGAATTTTTCATTACTCTTCAACTACACATTATTCAAAATCTATTCCAGGAATATCAAATTAGGGATATTCAATCTGTTATCATGATATTTTTTATATATTTGTTAAATTTTTGTATGTTACATATCCATGATATTTGTTAGCAATAAATATGACAAAGCATAAAGCAAAATTCCCCAACACTGCAATAATAATGCATTGCAACCATCTTATATACAAATCTAATCCTTGATTTATATGGTATATTAAGTTTGGAAAAATATAGTGTAAACTGTGACTAACCTTTGTATAGAAAGAAGAGATTTCATAAAATTCATATTATATAATATATTTTTAAAAATAAATTTAATATTTTTATATATATAGATACACAACAAAAATTTAAGGATAATAAACAGAGTACAATAAAAAAAAAAGAATGGAGGTGTGAAATCTTCAAAAATGCATAAAAACAACAGTGTATTCTGTATCTTCATTTGATAATATTTTATTTGATTGATTCAGCAAGTGACAAGCAAGTGAATCTTGTGGCAATGTGAGCAATGTTACCAGACATCATGGTTAATTAATGGGAAATAATTTATTGAAAAACTTAACAAGATTATTTTTTTTATGTTTTTACATTTATACATATATGTTAATTATCAATTATTTCAATAATTGAATGTTATATAAAATTTAAAGATTAAAGATTATGCAAATTATCACACATATAATGAATTAATTTCATCATCACTAAGATTTTATACTGTATAAGTATCGATAATAAATTACACAAGCCTTCAGCGGGTTATTTTTATTAATTGACGAAAAAAATTTATCATCTGGAAAAATAAAAACCCTCAAATAGATGAAGAATACAAACTATGAAGAGGAGTTTAAAAATGAAAATCAAAGAGCACATGTTGGATATAAGGAATAAAGTTCTAACCACAATGTTAGTGATTAATCCTTATATTTAACCCCAATGACAATGTTAGAGCAAGTTAATAATCATGATTTAAGCATCAAATTGAGAATGCTAAAATAATGAAAACAACAGAGAAGAAGAGAGGGCAACAGAAATGGATGACAATATCTAAAGAAAATTGAGACAATAATATAACCAATACGGTCCTTTCAGAAGATATTAAACTAATATAGCACTGGTGTGCAAAAAACGTAATTTTATAAAGAATTTGTAATGATAATGTACCTTTGTAAAACAATATATACCAGTTGATAGTTAGATTACATTATTATTATATTAATCTCAAATAGTAAATAACAAAGTTAGTAAATGGTTTGATAAAACATTTATTAAAAAATAAGTGCAAATGTAGCATGACAACTAATTATTATAGCAACAATGACAATATAGATAATATCTGATTTTTAAAATTTAGTGTTTTAAAGCATATGTTTAATGTATTTTTGTTATACAGTGTCCAGCAGAATTATCTACTGGTTTTGAAAAGTAAATAAAAAAAGTATTATACATACTATTCAAAATTTTATTTTAAAAAACAGAAAAACATATTTTTTACTATTTAATTTCGTCAACTAAGCACTTAAAAAAAAATGCCATCTAAATGTTTGCTGTCACATGTTATATATTCCTGAAGTTTCCATATCATTTGTCTAGTTATTTCCAGTGGTATTGTCACAATTTCATGCTGAATAACATCTGAATTCATTGGTTGTCTGTGGCCTATAGTTGAAGACTTCAGCCTTCAGGCATCTCCAGAGGAAAAAATCACAAGAAGTGAAATCTGGTAAGTGTGCTGGCTATGGAATGCCATCACATAATAAAATGAAGGCATTCCCTAAATCTTGTAGGCATGTGAGCAATGGCACAATCTTGTTGAAAACACACAAGCATTCAAATGCTACAAAATCTACTGGTCAGTTTCTTTTTTAAAGCTAAATTAGTTTTCTCTAAAAGTTTTTATCCATAACAATATGTTTGTTCGTCCAGAACCCTTGAATTTCAACATAGCCTAAACTATATTTGAAATAATTGCTGCATTGCAATAAGAATCACTATATTTAAAAACTGTTTCAATCATAAATGCATGATGCTCACTGTTCCAAGCCATGATGGCAACTGATATGGTATGGCTGATGGTGTTCAAGGATATAACTTCCATTCTTCTCCTACTACTAGTTCCCAAGTGGTAGCATTTTTAAATCCAGGAAATATTTATGCCAGATCCTGTATTACTCATGTATCAACTAAAAAGGGTTAAAGAAGCTGAAAGCATTATTGGATTTATGGAATTGTTTCCTTTGTTTAATAAGAGTAACATGCTGAAGGCTTTTGCATAGTTTATATATAATGAAGTCATTAATTAATACTAATGGAATAATAGCCAAGTATTTCAAAACAACACAGTTTTTTTGCTATTCTTAAACTGTGTTAAACAAATCATATTATGTAGAATAAAAATTTGTAGTTTTTTTTAAATCATGCAAAATTGAAATTGTGAAATTTGAGAGTTAGTGTACAAATTTCTCTTGATTTTTCAAAAGTAACTGAGATCTTGGAAACTGCTTCTAGGAAGAAATTTATAAACTTGAAATTCATTTTTCATTAACTCCAATGTAAAAATTTTCAAGGTTCTTCAGTACCAAAAAGTCGTTACTATGTTACCTATTAATGTTAAAGCATTAATAGGGAAAATGCATTAATATAAATACAACAATGTATACTATAATAGATAATAACTATCATAAACTAGTGTATTTAGATTATTTCTTAATATTAAATTTTGAATTTTCAAGACATAAGTGCCAAGTGATATTTGAATTAAAATCTAGTGTGACAATAAACATACCAATCAGTATAAATTTATTTAATATTTAAAAATTATAAAATTTTCTTCAAATATTGATCATAAATTTATCTGTAATTCTTAAAAGCTTTAATTCTGATTAATTACTTGCAAAAATAAATCTCATTTTTGGGATTTGTAATTAATTATTATTATTTTTTTTCCAATTTTTTCATATAACAACTGCTTAAAAAAACATTAATTATAAATTTTATTTTTATAGCTATTTTACTAATACCACAATATAATTCACTTAAAAGATTACATTGATTATATTTAACATTTTCCAATTTAATGACAAAATATTATTAAAATTTAATTTTCATATGGATTAAAAAAAATATGTAATTTCATGATATGATACTAGGTTCTGCCTCTA
The DNA here is from genome assembly GCA_011317285.2 of Androctonus mauritanicus. Taxonomy (NCBI): domain Eukaryota; kingdom Metazoa; phylum Arthropoda; class Arachnida; order Scorpiones; family Buthidae; genus Androctonus; species Androctonus mauritanicus. The sequence continues at coordinate 4,962 of WUQG02039660.1, read as the reverse complement.
TGGTCTTTGCTATCAACCTCATGGAGGCTGCAACTCCTGGTTGTCTGATCTAGAAATGGGGCAATTTGTCTGAATTCCATACAACTGGGTTCAGCAATACTTATGCATATATGAAATGTTTTTAAATGAATTATCATATTAAAAAAGTTTTTATTTTGGCATGCTAATAATAACTCTGAAAATAGCTGTTTAAAATTAAGGATTAAGGTTGAAAAAGATATTTAAATAAAAATCACAGATCACCCTCAAGAAAGATGTCAATCTTAAATTAAATGACAAATATGGTATATATTGTGAAAACTATTACTACAGGGTCATTTAACCAGATACGTAAATCAGAATTTTTTTAGGCAGAATTTCCAACAAATTCTGTAGGGGCTATAATTTGGCTATTATTTCAATCAACACGGAAGTAATTAATAATTGACAAAATGGCAGCTTCTACTTTAATAAGTTGTGAATACGATTGGAGGGCAACCATTATTGAATCACTTCGTGTGGGAAAAAGACTGAAGAAAATCATTGCATGGTTTAGTTACAAGACAACTGAAGTTTATGATATAGCCAAGAGATTCAGGGAGTCTAGCACAAAGGAACTTACTCCTGATCAAGTCAAACACAGAAAGCGATCTGACTGCAAGAGGAGGGACGAATTTCTCTCTGAACTGATATTTTAAATTAAATATAAAAATTATTCTGAACATTTGTAATCACTTCTCCAATTTTAAATTTTTAATTAAAAATTTATAAATTAATATACAATTTATATCATAATAAAAATTCTTGTATTTATCCAAATCTAAGACTGGATAATTTAATATTAAACAATAGTAGTACACTGACTAATAAGTTCTAATTTAAGACATTATTAATGCATTAAAAAAACATTTTTTCCATTTAGTTTCTTTGTTTTTTGTTATTAAATTTAAATACAGCATCAAACTAAAGTATTAACTAAAATTTAAATATTGCATTGAATACAAAAACAATCTTAAGTTTATATATATCCAATTTACTATGAAAAGAAATATATATTATAAATTTATTATATATATATTATTTTTCTTCTATAAAAATATCTTTTTTCTATGAATTATAAAAGTAAAATTTAATTAAGAAAATTTTCCTTTTTTAATAAATTATTACAAAAAACCAGAGAAAATAAATTATGAGTAATCACAGTAATTGTTAACTTTTTATGAAAAACTAATTTGACTAATTATATTTTTATGAAAATAAAATATATAATAAAAAATAATAATAAAAAAGCAAATCTATAAAGAAAAAAGCCTATAAGAACTTTGATATAATAAAATTTAAACAAGTAAATTTCTTAATTTTAACAAAAATTTTCTTAAAATTAACATTTATCATAAGTTTTAAAATAAAAATCCAGATTCAAATTAGGATTTTGTTAGATTTGGATAAATAATCCTATTTCATATTTAATTTACTGTTTCTTAAAGATTATCTATAATTTTTGAAGTTAAAATATTATAAATTAATATAAATTTTCTTTTACTTTTGATATTACTGTTATAGATATTACAATTAAAGCAGCATATATAATTTTTATTATAAGGGTTTACAAAAAATATTAATAAATTTGCAGTAGATATGTAAAACAGATTTAAACAAAACAATAATGCAAAAGAAATTTGAACTATCTTATAATTTAAATCTATTTGAAGTACACCCATATAAAGATTTTGAATATTTTTAATACTTGGAAAGGGTTTTTAATAGTGGTTTATTAAAATATAAAAATTATTAGCCAAATATTTTTAATGCAATTTTCAATGTATAAATATGGAAAATGTGCAATTAATGCTGATTTAGATAATTTGAATGTAAAACTCCCAAAAATAATTATTTTAATCATATAGCTTTATATTAATCATATTATCAGTTGCATATTTTTGAAATAAAATATGGTTTGAAATAGCTAATAATTTTGACATTTTTTTTTATAATAAATGTTTCTTTTAATATTTATTTTTTTTATGATTTTCAATAATTTTAATTTACATTAACTTTTATATTAATAAATTTTTTGATATATTTTATTAAATTATATCAAAAATAAAAAAAAATAATTTAAAAATATTTACAATATTTTTCTTTACTTTTATTTTAGAACATGAAAATTTTAAAAGAAATTAATTTATCAAAAGATAGATGTTATTAAATCTATATATATATATAAATATATACAGGTCTTCCTATTTAATTTTTTTCCAAATATGATTGTGATGTAATTATAAATATTTTAATTAATAGATTTGATTATAATTATCATTATAACAACTTTTATATTTTTTTCATAAACTAAATTTTGATCAAAGGATTTTAAAAATAAAAAAAAAATTTTTTTTTGAATTAATTGAGGCTCTTTACTATAAAATATATTAAACTTAACATTAAACTACAATAAATGTTAAATAAAATTAATAAATATAAAAAACATTACAATATATTTTTTAATTTTTTCAAAACATTATATTTTCATACATTTTATTACAATTTAATGTATATCAACTAAAATAATAAAAAATTTATTTTACCCTGAATATAGTGCTTGTAAACCTTCTTCTTTTGTAATACGTATTAAAGCATGAACCATGCCTTTATACTTAAGTTCTGTGTAACGAGCATCACTTCTTTGACCCTGTACTTGCAATCTAGTCTTTGTAGTATCAATTGGAAAAGTACCTAATAATAATAATAATAATAATAAATCTGGATGGAAAAAACACAATGAAAGCCATCAACACATTCACCGTACCAATACTGACTTACTCCTTTGGAGTGATACAGTGGACACAGAGAGAACTAGAATCGCTCCAAAGAAAAACATTTACAAAATACCAGTACCATCACCCGAAATCTGTTATAAAAAGAACTACTCTCCCACGGAAGGAAGGAGGACTGGCCTTATCGACATTTCACATTTACACGACAGACAGATCTATAGTTTGAGAGAGTTCTTCCATAAAAAACAACATACATCACAACTACAGAAAGCTATAATCTTGGCGGATAGAAACATCACACCATTAAATTTACAGAACAACACTCCAAACCCAATAGACAATACTGCACACATACAAGAAAAGAAAACATCCTGTGTAGAAAGGAACTCCATGGCAGACACCCACACAATCTTCAGAAACACTTTATAGACACCAAAGCGTCAAACAACTGGTAAGTCACAGGGGATCTATTTACAGAAACAGAAGGATTTATAATAGCAATACAGGACCAAGTAATAAACACAAAAAACTATAGAAAATACATACTGAAGGACAGCACATCGACAAATGACACTTGTAGGAAATACCCATAGCACCCAAAATGATTCAACACATTATGTCAGGTTGCAAGCTTCTTGCACAAACAGATTACCTGCATAGACACAACCAATTAGCAAGCATAATTCCCCAAAAGCTTGCAACCAAATACGAATTAATATACACACTAACACAAATACATATCAGACACAATCTTAGAAAACTCAATACACAAGATGTTCTATGACAGAACAATCTTAACAGAAAAAACCGTATATCACAACAGGCCAGACATCACTCTCATAGACAAGCAAAACACAGTTACTTACATTATAGACATTTCAATACCCAACACACACAACATCAGGATGCATTCCCAAAAAAATTAGAAAATAGTTTGGGGAATGCAAAAGGTAGTCACAGTACCCATCATTCTATCCTCAACAGGAGTAATCCCTCACACATTACACAAAAGCCTCAAAACACTAGATCTACACCCCAAGACGTACATAACACTACAAAAGGCATCACTACTCAATACATGCAACATAGTAAGAAAGTTTCTCAGCACTGACACTAACAATTAGTTAAAACACAACTAAACATCACAAGTAGCTATGTCTTGACTCCTTTCTGACATAGCATTTTGCTCCGGAGTTATTCCATGCTCATATTGATTACCCCAATATAATAATAATAATAATAAAATAACAACAACAAATAATAATAATCAGTTTGAGCATTGGCCAGGGTATTTTGGATAAAGTTATAAGACTTTTATAATAAATTTTACATTCTAAAGAATAATTTTATTAATCCTAATGCATTATATAAAAATGTAAAAACTTACATTAAAGATTACCCAAAAATAACTTGAGTGAAAAAGTTTTTCTATTTCACATTTTCTATTGAAGAATAAAAACTTATTTTTTTATCCAAGAACTGAATGTTTGGAATGCAAAATACTCAATGATCAACAATTAACTCAATTTCAAATTGAAATTGGAAATAGACTGTATATTATCCCTCTCATGGCAAACTAGCGAAATTACATTTATGATTAATTTTAGTAAAGTATTTCCCATTGATTGCATTTTGCATGTGTATTGTGTGTCCATAACATGGATTTATAAAAATGAATGAAAATGTTTTATGTTGTAGGAGAGTAAATGTAATTTTCTAAATGTGATAAGTAAAAACTGTATTGTAGAATTACAGTGTAATATGTTTCCACAATTTTCTAATCGTGTTAGAGCAAAAACAATGTTGTAGGAAACTCTGTTATAGTAGAGATACCTGTAATTAATACTAGTCTTATGATGTGACATTGCTAAAATAGCTACTAAAGAACAATTAACATTAAATTCTTTCTTGTCAATTGTTCAATTAAAAATCTGAATTGAATGATATGAAACAAGATGTTGATATTGATATCAAATATAGTAATTTAAACTGAATATAAAATTGAATATTAATTGTTACTAATTATTATTTTCATTAAGTATTGCCTATTATTATTATTATGTTGTTGTTTTATCGTGTGAGCACAGAATAATTCCTTAGCAAAGTGCTATGTCAGACAGTAGTCAAGACATAGCAACTTGAGATGTTTTAGTTGTGTTTTAACTAATTGTCTGTGTCTGTGCTAAGAAACTTTCTTACTATGTTGCAT
>WUQG02039649.1:0-10712 GCA_011317285.2 Androctonus mauritanicus | reverse complement strand
TAACATTGAGTAGGCGATTGAATAGTCAATCAAGATGGGAATGACTACTTGCAAAAAAAAATAAAAATAAAAATAAAAATAAAAATAAAATAAATAAAGAGAGAAAATAGAATCATTATTTTTAGGGATTTCTCTAAACATTAGAGCCAGATTTAATTAAACATTTCAGATAGAAAGTCAAAACAAATCTATCATAGTTACGCAAATCATTTTGATCTATAGCCGCTGATTTTCATACTATTTTTTTTAATAATCTTAAAATATGAATTCATAATAACTATAATAATTTGAGCATTTTATTTATATGCGACTAAAAATACATTTCATAAATATATAAATTTAATAAAACGAGATATAAATTTATCTTTTTATAGTTTCTGCAATATTAAAAGTTCTTCAAGTAGATAGTAATCATCTAAAATCAATTTAAAGGTCTTTTTCCTCCTCTTTAAATTTAAATTATATGCTCTAAAATATCAAATTTAACTCGTCTCTGTAACAATAATTATTTAAATTTGATTCAGAATTATCTCTAGAGACGTGATTCAATTACTGAACATTCGATCGATTTTTCAATTACATATTATTATTATCATCAGTCGAAATTTTTTTCTGCAAGTAGACAGTTTTATTTTAAAATAGTTTTAAGCGTAATATAAAAAAATTTAGATAGGAACGTGTATATAATATATGTCACGGTCAGCATTCTCTGAATAAATAACTCCCAACTTCCGCTTTCGTCTATCATATATATCTTATAAAATTATCTCTTGCATGAACAATTGACTGATAAATATCTGTTCGATATCGATCGTAAGATTTCAAGTTTTGTGAAAGATAAATCGATATTTCTTCTTAGTTTTAAAATATTTTGATACAGGGTACTATTTGATGAGGAATATTCGACACGATTCGCCACGTGTCGAACATTCCACGTATTTAAACTAAGCTATTTATTTCTGTCCACGTACGAACTTACGTGGAGACATTAAGCAATACAGATATACTTATAAATATGCAAAAATATGTTTATAATTTAAAAATTTATTTTATATTTAATTAAAAAATTAATTATGAGGATTATTTTTTTTTTCCTCTCATTATTTGATTAATAATGACGTTTGGAATGTGTTTTCAACTTCTACGTAGGAAAATACGTAGTTCACACTGTTTGCATTGTGGCAGATGTGACGTGACTGCTGTATTATTCTGCATAATATTCAATCATGAGTTTGACGGTTTACCTTCTGTTCTTTTACCTCTCCGCGATTTTGGGTTAGTTATATTTTAACCTTCTTCAAAAAAAAACTTTTAAAGATATTTATGTCACTTTCTTTTAGGTGCATATGGTGAAGATTCTTCTACAACAGAAAACACCCAAATATCTTCCACTACTGAAATTTCTACAGTAGAAGAAGTAAACGATCCTTTGTCTAACATCGAAGTAAGTAAACTAACAACTTGAATTTATTGGAAATGATAATTTTTATTTCTAAATTATTTTCTAAAAATTATTCAGGATATTCTTGACGAATATTTTAACAAAGAAATTGGCAGCTGTGATGAAGTAAGTCAATCTAATTAAAAATAAAATAAATTCATGCGGATAAGTAATATGAATTTTTGCATTTGAAGGAAAAAAACAATATTGAGAGTGCTAAAGAGGTAAACTGGAAATAAATTTTTTAACTAATATTTTTTTTTTATATTTTATACTTTCAACTGAGTATATGAATTTTATAGGAAATAAAAGAAGAATTAGAAAAAATGAAAGAGGTAAATAAATAAATATTTTTTCATGTATGCACAATTTTTATTGAATGTAATGATTATCCATTTTTAAAATATTTTCATGATCTTCCGCATTGATAGTTAAGATAATTTATTACTGTAGAAGCCATTTACACATTTTAAAGTGAATAGTTAGATGATTTGTATAAAAAATTTTATGGAAAATTAAAAAAAAAAAATTATGAAAATTTTTAGGAAGTGAAAGAAATTAGAAAATCATGCGAAATAAAATGCCAAATGAGATATGAAAATAATGAGGTAACTTGATTAAAAATGTAGTTTCTATTATTTTTACTGACCAATAAATGTGTGAAATTTTTAGTTCGATTGCGAAAACAAAAAGGATGTGAAGAAAAATTGCATCAAATCTATGTGCGATAAAACAAAACTAAAATGTGAGTAATTTATCTTTATAAATTTTAACAATATACATCTTTTTAATCGTTTCTATAATTTCAGGACTTGTTTTAAGCGAACTTTTTCTTCGTTATCACTTCCAATCAGTACTCCAGATATTATTTTTTATTCACGATGCTCTATTGATTTAATATGAAATTTGTTAATGATAAAATATGTAATTGGGAATTTATAAAATTTTAACAAATCTTAGAGAGATGTAATGCATTTATGAAATAAAAAAAAAAAAAAATTTGGTCATTTCTTCTTCATAGTGTATATTATTCTTGGAAGAAATGAATATAATAGTGGCAATATTAATTTTTTACGAGATGTATAGCACACTTTATACGTGATCTGTACCATCTGTTAGCATTTTAGCGAGAGTAGCGTACATTCTAGATGAAAACTGCTACTTTAAAGAACATCAAAAGAAAATTTATCCCATAAGCAACCAACAATCGCTTTAATTTCTAAAACAAAATCGTAATAAAACCCGAAACTTTATTTTTTTTCAATAATACGATAAATATTGTTTAGCTTTCTATAGATATATTATTGACTTCTGTTTTACGCGAAATAATTTCTTCGAAAATGTTTCGATGGTCCAAAGAAATAATTTCAATGGAGAATTACGGTTATAAATATCTTCGAAATATCTCTTTTAAGAGTGAATACCTAGTAATGTGGGACGAAAAATCCAATCGTGAAGTGACAGTAAAAATTGCATACGAAGTTAGCGAGGGAGAACGGTTGTTCTGGCCTCTTCTCGCTCATCCGAATATTCTATCATTGATAAATACTTTAAATATATCAACAGGACGATACGCCTTTATTATGCCAGCAAGTATATGTACCGTTGAAGATAAGTTACGTACCTCTAGCATATGCAAAAAGTCCTGGAGTTACGTGCTGTGCAAGAAGTGGATCTGTCAAGTTTTAAACGCTCTTTCTTACTTGCACGATAACAACTTATATCTTCTTAACTTGCAAATAGAAAACGTGACGCTCTCTCGCGATCTAGAAGCCATGATATCGGATTTCAGTTCTCTAACTGACAAAGAATACATCTATAATACAAAAGAAATAAAACTGCCTAACGAGTTTCGGCCGTACAAAGGTGTAAGTGGACCATGTTCGGCTAAAAAGGTAGATTTATGGTCTTTCGGAATATTTGCACTACAGATAGTCACTAAAGGAGGAATTAAGGAATTAAAAAGTCGATACAATTACAAAAATTACACTTCGACAAACGAAAGAATGAGATTAATGTTGTACGATCTCTTATCCGATCCGTTGACTTTTAAAAAAATTCTAAAACGTATCCATCCTTATTCGAAAGATGTTACGATTCAAGAAGCAGCGGCTTGTCTTGAATTTCTTTCATGTTTCCTCACTGAAAACAGTCATAGAACTGAAACAGCTGCTGATGATTTGAAGCATCCCTATATCCATCCGTGGAAGGATAATTTTTGCTATTGGTCCGCATCAGAAGAATCCAATAAATGTATTAAAGTCTAAATTTCATATATCTATTATAAATAATTCAAGTGATCAATGAAAATTTTATTTTTGGTAGATGCAATCTCTACAGCTACTCCGGAAGAAAAAGAATTGTCAAAAAATGATAGCAATTTGAAAATCCATTTATCTCATTCGGATTCTCAAATTCATCTCAGTTCATATTTCAGTTAGTAGTTTTAAATATATTTTAAGAATATAAAATCACATTATGATATAAATTATTAAAATAAAAATTTATTAAACTATGGGGATCGAAGTTTAACTATCGTCGATTTAAAAATCTTGCTAACTGAGGGATTCGAGATCCATTCAGGGTCTCAAACAGATTTAAGATGAAAATCAAACTATATTGAAGGGTTTAGACAGTAAAATAGCTAGGTAGAAGATAGAAGAGAGTGAATAGAGTTTGGGAGAAACAGAAGGGGGGGAAATGAGTGAAATAAGCGAACTTGAAGATAGCTACTAGCTTTAGTTCATCTCTGCGAAATCTTTCCCTTGGCTTGTTGTTCTCGTCTAAAATTCTTAATTTCGATCATCTAAGTTTCCTTTTTGTGAGGTCAGCTATGGCACTCACTATTGAAAGAGAGCAGTACATTACAAAATCGTTAATTTATAATGAAAACATATGCTAACCTTAATGTCGCTCCTAAGGCCAGTTATGTTCAGTTAAAAAAAAAAACGTTGTCTGTATTGTAAATTAATTATCTCAGATAAATTTTACTAATTTATGACAAGTGAAATTTTTATGCTAATGTTTACCCTTCTTACTAAAATATAATTGATATAATGAAAATATCCAATATATCTTATGTAGGCTATGTAGACTAAGTGTATTGGCAAGTAAAGCTAGAAATAAGTTAAATTAGAGGCGATTAACTAGCATAAAAATTAGACTCTAGCCTGATACTAAAAAATTTATTGAGAAAACTAATATTTAATGTAATTACTGAGTTATTTACCTAAATTAGAAGTAAGGAGTCTTCAATACACATTATCCAGACTGTTGCATCTTTACCGGATTCCACACAGGAAGAGTCTGATGCTAGCCGATCCTACTATGAGTATTGATGATTCGCTGATATAGCTAAATCATATATTAATTTCCAACGTGAAAACTTTAAAGATAGGAGAGAAGGAAGGTCCCATACACTAAAGGATTTAGAAATGGCCCCATTCGGATTTGGCAGGTCAATGTGGAGCCCACTCTTGATCTGAAATCATATATCCGTCATAAGATTCAATGATTTTGAAACTAGTAATAACTTTATTGATTTTAAAAAGTATTAAATTACACATTCGCAAAATGTTATTACAAGTGGTAATGATGATCATTACGTTTCTATAGAAATTTTATTTAGTTATAAGATTGATTATGATATTTACTTAAATAATTATACTTACATCATCTTTTTCATTTTCCATTCATATAGAACCAAATGATGGCAACCATAGCTTCGTTCCGTGCAATGAGAAGATGAAACAAAGTGGTTTATTTCATTATAAACTTCTTCCATCACTTCATCAGCAAGAAACCTATACAGTTAAAACATTAATACAAAACAAGAATAAAACTAATGTATGGAAGCGTGCAAAGAATTTTTTCACCTGTCTTTTTACAAAATATGTCCATATAGAGTACAGCAGTTCTTCTAGTAATTGAAGCAATATTAATAAATAAAATTTGTCTGTTTTTTGCATCAATATATTTTGTTCAATTCGTAACCATTTTTTTTAAGTCTTATGCAAAACACTTAACGTTTACTTTTCCGCTAAAAAATGACCCAATTTTAACATATTCAAACACGTTTCTGTAGTTTTAGCATTGTTCGGTTATTTCACAACATGCAGTTTCAATGGAACTGACTCAGTAATTGTCCATTAGTCACTCTAGTGAAATGTCACTTCAACTCCCAACATTTCGGCATCAATAGAGGGATGTTTGTTCAGCAGATTCACTGAAGGTGATCATGTTAATGAGAGAAGCTATCAATTTGAACAGGATAGTTATTTTATTACAAACAGTGTCATTTATTATGTCAAATCCTAAATAGAGAGCACAGGAAACTGTAACAATCACCTAAATAACTGCAGGAAGTGGGAGAGCAGTTGCCCTTCTATTTACCAAGTAATTATTCTGTCGAAGTATAAAAATGAAAGTTGGAAGACGGTCAGTGAAAGTTCTGATCTAATTCAGAGCTGCAGACATGACATTCACAACAATTTGGTTCTCCATTTTGATAGTAATTTGCATCGGACAATTATCAGGTATGGTTATTTTCTATTCGTTGCTACTAATGCTTTCGCATGTAATTCGTGATTTAAAAAAAATGAGCAAATTACAAGTAAAATTTTTATAAAATTTACTTGATTATTCAAAGAATGCCAAAGGAGAAATCCTGGTGCAAATTGCCTGAAATCCAAACTTTCAGAGGATGTGAGTAAAGAAAAATTTTAATGTAAAAATTATATTATTAAAATTTTCTATAAAAAGTTACTGTAGTAGTCGATAATAGTTATATCTAGGTGAAAAAATTATTTTAATGACAATTATATTACATTTTAGGTTGTTAGGATGTTTGATATCTGTGTCCTCAAGGCCAAAAACGAATGCACTGGAAATCCAAACCATTCCAGATCAAAGGGAGTAGTAAGTCATCTTCATTATAATTATTTTGTATTTAAATATAATTAATAAAATTATCCACTTTGTAGGAAGAAACGTGTTCTATTCCTAAATCATGGGTAAGTATACTTTTAACGAATAATAATTTTAGTATTAATTGTTTAATCACATTTTAAATCCATAATTTTATACATCTTACAGAAAAAGCTTTGCCCATGTATGATTGAAGAAATTCAGAAGGTGATTCTAATCAAATTTTCTCCATGATGAGATTCTAATCAGTAATTTTTTGTTTACATTTACAATTTTATTTAGATATTTGGCTCCTGTTGCAATTCTAGCAATAAGTGTGATCATGCCATTGAAGGAGTAAGTTGCAAAAATGTTTTATAAATAAATTTTTAATATTACATCAGTAACATTTTATGGTATTACAGGATTCTATGGAATGCATTTTCAACAAGAGCACAAAGGTAACAACATAATTATTTTTAATAAAATAATATAAATGATTAAAATATGCAAAATTTTCAGATATTTTCATCTTTTCACGAATGTTGCGGTCAGTTGAACTCGTTCTGGTATAGAAGACTTAACAAGGTAACTCTAGCACAGATTATTTTATATATACTCCAGAAGATTATTTTATCAGCATCTTTCAAGAATTTTTATGTATTTAAAATTTTTGCCCATTTATTCTTCATAATAATAAAATTTTCAATTTGAATTTCAGGTTCTTTATTTGGCTTTAAAAGATTTTCTGGTAAGTCAGTGTTCTTTTTAATAATTTATTGGATAAAAATAATATTTTTTACTTAATTATGTCTGTTAAAAAGCAAAGAAAATATGGAGAAAATAGCGGAATACAATCTTCAGCTAAAACTATTCAATCAGAAGCAGCTCAAGAGATCTGTACTGATTTAAATGATTCTGTTTGTATATTTTTAACTTATAGATATGTTTATGTGTAAGAAAAATAATCATTTATGAAAACATTACTTATTACTACTATAGGAATTCACAGAAAGCAGCATTCAGTCAAGCAATTGTACTGTTTCTGAGAACATATTACAGGTAATAATGCATATTAACTTGAAAGGATTATAAGTGCCGTTATAATCGATCATATTATTTTCTTTCAGGCCTCGCATTGTACCTTTCATGATTTACTAGTAAGTATTACTTACTTGGGTATGGTGAAATTATAAATAAATTATTAAAATAAACATATCGATATAGGACCATTTAGAAGACAACTGCGACAACAACAGCGATAAATCGTCAGAGAACGATGACACTGAAGAAATGGACGATAAGTGTGATTCATTATCTGATATGGTAAATTATTAAACATATACCCAACATTGTTGACCCGTGATCAGACATTTAAATATTTAAAACGTTTCAAGGTATTTTCAAGATGGAGCGATAACATCACCGTAACTTGCGAAGTCTACGAACAGTTTAAAAATGTATCTATTCTATAATTTCCTTAAAAAAAATTTAAATTTCTTCTGCAAACTTCTAAAACATACCATTTAAATATATATATTTATATTTTAGATTGCAAACAATGTACTGAAAAATCAAGAAATGGTAAAGAGTTAAAATTTGCAATGTTTTAAAAATAAATAAATTGTTATAGATATATTATTAATTTTTTTTTCTTTCAGATGAACAAAGGAAGATCACCGATCACTTCAGTAAGTTTAGAAAAATTAATAACAAAAGGCGTTATAAATATAAAAACACGCTTTTTGCATATCTATAAATAAATAATAAATGCAAGCTATTAATTTTTTTTTTTTTTTAAGTTTAAGTAAAGACGTAAAGTATATAAAAGGTTAAAGATCAATTTTAGCCTTTTATAAACTGTGTTTTTTTATGCTTTTAACAGACAACAACAACAACAACAACAACAACTAGAAGACCAGAGAGAAATATGAAAAATAGAAGAAACCGATACAGAGAAGGATAACAACAATCAGTACGTTTTGAGAAAAAACAATTAAATAATTATAAAATTAAATTTTAATTGTTTAATAATTAAAATTATTTCATTTTAGGATTTCTCTTCTTTGCCATTATTAAAACTACAACATGTATCCGCAATATGGAGGTTAATTTGTTTTTTAATCATGTAAAAACCAAATGCACATAATCAATAAAACAACTTTGAGAATTCTTTTCGAATATGTAAATATCGTTTTTTTTTTTAAATTAGAATTTAGCATTTTGTATTATCATCACCACACACACATATTTCTTCTTCTTTTTTTTTTTTTTTGTATACGTAAATCGATAACGGTGGTACAAGAAAATTCTTTTATCTTTTTGTGTTAACGATTGTTCCTCTGAGCGAAAATAATTATAGTGAGAGTAATGGGCGTAGTAAAGTGGAACTAGATTTTCTCTCGAGTGTTATTAGAAGTTAACAAATGAAAGAATTCCATCAGTGATTACAAAAAAAATATATCAATAAAATTTGATAAATGAGCATTTCGTGTATTAATTTTTTTTCCCTTTCTCTGATTAAGCAAAATTTTGAGATATCTTTGAAAGAATTTAAACATTTATGCATTTTCGTCTTCAAATTAGTTTTAGTAATTAATCGTGATTAATATTTGTCTGCGATTGTCGTTAAATTATTTTAGAAATTTAGATAATTTATGTCGAAAATTATTTCTTGTCTCTTTTTAACGACATTGAATTAATGATATGAAACACGTTCAACAGTCTTTCTTTATTAAACTATAAACTTTGTTTTGGATATTCACGTGTTATTATATTCTTAAATAATTTATTTTTATTTCTTAAATCTCGTAAATTTGTTTATTAATTACAGAAAACAATACATGAGTTTAACTTTTATCAGCAAAACGGCGCGTTACAGATATTCTAAAACGTGTTACTAGATATATCGATACATTATGGTTTCAAAGTATATTGAAATGCGAAATATCGAGATAAAAAATGCAAAATATTACGATAAATATATCCAAGACGCAGGCAACGGTATTGTATATAATAATATAGAAATTTCAATGTGGTGCGCATTGCTTGCAACAATGAAGCGACGCAACGTGTGAATTATATTGAATATAAATCCAAATAAAATATTACAAAATATAATAAAATACAGAACGATTACGCGTTGTTTTGCATTTATTAATATTATGATTATAAAGTCACTTCCTGTGATAAGAATGCGCTCGTAGAGTGCGTTCAAGATGAACTGTTGACGCGCGTCACAAGTGATAGCAAGTAAATAGATATCGCTTGTGACGCGCGTCACGCTGCGTCGTCATTTTTTAAAGATAATCCGAAAATTAAAAGATATGCGCTAAGTATTAAATTTATATAAATTCCTAGCAGTTGTTGCATTCATATAAATAATTATTGAAATGCTTCTTAGACGTTTATAACTGGAATTAAATGCGTCTCTATGCGGTGACTAGCGCTAAACAAGCGTGAAGAGATGCGATAACACTCGTTACCATCATAAAATTTTTTCTATAATGTTATGACACGTATTATTGTCGCAATCATGAGCGATACGTGCCAGGAAGGGTCTCTATCCTTTTATAATGAATATATTAATGAGTTTAGTGAAGTTTTCTCCATTCTATAAATAAAACAGTTTACATAATCTAACAAGACTAATAACACTACATATTTATTAATTTTAATATAAAAAAGCACTTCGCATTTCGTGTATAGTGATAAAACTGTTAATTATAATCGCAAAAATCATAAATTGCTTTCCCAGAAGAAGAGTTTTTAAATGATATATAGCCGAAACGAATTTTGAGAAAAAGTTTTGACTAATTTTAAAATTTTTTTTTCACTTCCTTTCTAAAATTATTTTATCGATATAAATTTGTATTTCGTGACAGAAAATGGTCTTCGTAATTTAGTCATTTGTTAGGAGGTGTGGTTTGAATGAGAAGTGGGTGTAGTCGTTTATACGGTTACGTGGAGTTGACAGATGCAAAGAGCATCTCAAAATAGTTGTTTTCTAAGAATAATGTTTTCTCAGACGTATTAAAAAAAAAGTAGAAAATTTTTAAAAAATAAGTCGAGCTAAATACCGCGCAAAAATCCATGCAAATTGCAGTGATATAAATCAGGTCACAGCTATAAATATATTTTACCTTTTGAATACGAAACGTAACGAGATTTTTCTAATGCTGGATTTGTCACTCAAACTATATTTTACTCTGTTTTCTAAAGTAAAATAATCGCTGATGGATTTAAAATTGAGATTGATGAATTCTCAATTAAATAAATTTTATTTTTTATTCATGATATATATATAAAATGTTTACAATGAACAGTTTTACGACATGTAGTATGTACAATGTATATAATGTAACTA
>WUQG02039638.1:0-10712 GCA_011317285.2 Androctonus mauritanicus | reverse complement strand
CTCTTAAGATACTTAGAAAACAATTATCATCTTACCTGTAGTCTTTGCAGATCTGATGATTTCAGATGGCGCAAAAAATTTTTGTATTTGATGAATACTTGTTCTCTATTTTAAACCGTCATGGTTTCCATCGAGAAAACTGAAACTGAGTCCAAAAATATGTTGCTACTCAATGTAAAAATTCTGCATTATTACAGTTTCATAATACCGCATCCTCTATGAGAAACCATGCTATTCCATATAGCCTTCCTATTCCCATAATACCCCTAATTACTTTAATAAGTTATATAAAAATCTTACAAATGTTAAAAATGTCAATTTTTCTATTATTTATTAAAAAACTTACCTACATCATGCTTTCTAACTCAAGTTGGCACTGTAAACAGATTAATTCGAATTAAAAATTGATGTTTTTTTTTTTTAAATATTTAGATTTGGAAACCAGAAAAATTGTTTCTTAAATACAAATTATCTTCAGGTGTTTCTTAAATAGTTTTTAAGATAATAATAATGATATATTCTACTATTCAGGCGCTTCTAAAGCATTAAGATCCGGTCTTATAGATGATGCAAGTATAATAACGATTAAGATGACAAAGGAAGTTTATAAAAATTATCTTCAGATCGGTTGGGTCCATTCTAGAATGATTCGCAACGATAGACATATTATCATTTATCGATTTAAAGTTACGATATTGTTCTCGAAAATGATTAAAGTGGAGATAAATTATCCTCGAGTCAAAGGTGAACGAATTCAGGTAGTAAATTAGAACTTTTGTATATATGCACTTTATTATTAATGATTTTATGATGATTACTATAAAATAGATATTCTGGCGCAAGTTAATAAAAATTTGATAGAAATTAATTAGCATCGTTAAAAATGATTAATAGTATAGTTTCTTCTTCTTTCACAAATCTTGATTGTTCTATTCAAATGGGGTCGGCATTCTTCATTCTAACTCTCCATATTCCTCTGTTCTCCACGTCTTCTTCTTCAGTCCCTCTTCTCTCAGGTCCTTCTTCACTCTCTCTATCTATCTAATTCTAGGTTTATCTCCCCTTTTCTTCCCGTCTATAGCCATTTCCTCAAACTTCTTAATCATATATTACTCACTCTTCCTTACATGCCCAAACCACCTTAATCTTCCTTCCTGGACCTTCCTACTAACCAGGCCTACTTTAACTGTATCTCTGATGAAATCATTCTTTATTTTATCCAGTTTTGTTACACCACACACGAATCTCAACATCCTCATTTCGACTACATCCAATTTCCTTTCCAGTGACTTAGTAACTACCCAATTCTCTGAACCTAGGTCAGGATTGGTCTTACTACTATTTTGTATAGTTTATTCTTTATCCCGCAACTGACTTTCTTATCACACAACACTCCACTCAACTTCCTCCTTTCAATCTCTTAATTCCTAATGTTATACTTCTCTGTTCCTCTCCTATTTGCATGAATTCAATCTTAATTAATTAATAGTATAGTTTGTTTTTATTAATAATTACTTTTTTGTCTTAGCAACTTTGTCGTACAAATCTTTGATACGGAATAATGTAGGCCTACTCATGAAAATAAATATAACATTTTTATAATTTTTCTTATTTATTCCTCTCAATGCATGATTTGAGAAAATAATTACATTCTTTCTTAATCCCATTCATTTCTTTTTTATATATATCAGTTTTAGTCAATAAGAAAGAAAATTCTCATTAAAAAGTATTATTTGCTTCAATGCGATATATCTTCCTTTACTACGAATAACTCGAGAATTATTTACGTATAAAGTAAATTAAAAAATGCAACTTGTAACTTGTAAAAAGCCTAAAAAACATCCTATTGTTTTATCCTATAGATGCCAATTTATAACAAACGTACCAGGCGTTGGAACGTCTCATAAAACCAAACATTGAACATGCAAAAAAATTTTTAAAAAGAGATTTAAAAAAATATATAAATTCTTAGTTAAAAAGAGAAGTGATGACTTTTTAAAATATTTCATCTTCTGATGTTTCCATAAAAATTCATGGTAATAATCTTATTGAAATTCAGTGGGGATTATAAATATATCTTAATCTATTCTTAGCAGTGACTAAGCTATATAGTTATACTGATATCTCGCATTGATCTAATTTTTGTATTGATATATTCTTTCATTCAGATTCTTTGATTTCGATCTATATAGCTTTTTTTTTACTTTGGTTGTGTTAATATCATCTTTCAAACGTCATTTTTTGGTATCTAAATGTTTATTCTTACAATCCGTTACTTCGGCACGCTACACACTTAGGCTAGTGGGCACGAACAGATTCACTCTATATATCTTTCCTGTCAACTTTATGTACTTTGATATATAGTATTCTTGGAAAGTACATAGTTTACTAAGTAGCCTTCATATATTTATTTATTTAGTCTCTAACCATACGATTATAATTAACGTCGAAATTTTGTTACACTACGCTTTATGAGACAAATTACTAAGCTTAGTTATGCTGCAAGTCCAAAAAGTAAACTGTTAACAAAACGGAAGGGAACTGGAAAATTATTTTAACCGAGGGGTTAAAATCTGTACTTTCTTCTCATAGAGTCTACACTAATTTTCTTCAATATGATCTAAATCAAAGTTAATGGTACAAACTATGATACTTTTTTACTATAGGGTAAAATCGGGAGAAATGGCGCGCCTTTTTTTTTGTTTACTGATAAAATTACTAATAATCATAATCAAAAACTTCTTTTATTATTGAAAATAGCTTACATGGAACCATATGCAAAAAGTAATGTCAAAAATTAATTAAGCAAAATGAAAAAAGTTGTTTATTTTGTTACTTTTTTATACTTTGTTAAGGCGCAGCTAAGTATATTCACATTCTAGAGCCAAGATGACATTGTGGTAATGATTATTGCATACAGTGACTGCCATTCATTTGTTTGAACAGCGTAGATGCTGATGTGCTTTATCTAAGATAATTAAAAATCCACATTAGGATAAAACCGGGAGAGATGGCGCATCTTTCTTTTGTTTACTGATAAAATTATTAATATTTATAATCAAAAACTTTTATTATTAAAAATAGCTTACCTGGAACCATATGCAAAAAGTAATGTCAAAAATTAATTAAGCAAAATGAAAAAAGTTGTTTATCTTGTTACTTTTTTACATTTTGCTTAACTATTGATAATTTTCGATATTACTTTTTGCATATGGTTCCATGTAAGCTATTTTGAATAATAAAAGGTTTTGATTATGATTATTAATAATTTTAACAGTAAACAAAAACGGTATGCCATCTCTCCCGGTTTTATCCTAATGTGGATTTTTAATTATCTTAGATAAAGCACATCAGCATTTACGCTTAAAGATAAACCACATCAGCATCTACGCTTAGATAAAGCGCATCAGCATCTACGCTTACAGTTAGATAAACCACATCAGCATCTACGCTTAGCTAAATCACACTAGCATCTACGCTTAGATAAATCACACCAGCATCTACGCTTAGATATAGCACATCAACATCTACGCTTAGATAAAGCATAATAGCATCTACTCTTAGATAAACCACACAGCATCTACGCTGTTCAAACAAATGAATGGCAGTATGTTACAATCATTACCGCAATGTCATCTTGGTTCCAGAATGTGAATATACTTAGCTGAACCGTCTCTCCCGCCTCATCATCTCTCCCGACTTTATACTACTTATAGATTAAATGTGAAACAAAATATGTTGCTACCAATTATTCTTTATTAATCAATTTATATTAAGTAATATTATATATATTAGCTGTATTAATTAATTAAATTATTTATTATTATTAATAGTTCAGTACAATCTTAAATAAAGTAAGAGTATAAATATTTAAATGCATTATACGATAACCGTTTATTATTTCTTACCTGTACCTTCCTAATTAATTTCCATCCATTGTATTATATCTTTTGATATACACGTACCTGGACAGATTTATTTTTATTTTCTCGAATTACACGTAAATGCTGGAAGTACATCTTTCTTTCTTCTCTTACCAATTATCTGAATATAAAATTTTATGTATTTTAACATATCAATGAGCTTATTGATTTTATTCATCCGTTTGTTTGTTTGTTTGTTTTATAATGACGACATATGCCTTCGTTTTAATTTAAAACAAACAATAGAAGGATACTTGTGAAAGTCATGTTTAACATGAATTATTCGACATGTATAATTTTTTAATACAGTTTTTGTAGAAATTACTGAATTTGTTATCATTTATTGCTATTGATTTTATCATAAATTCGAGTTTTAGAGAATGGATAATGAACAGACAAACAGATTGATTGTATAGGTTTAATAATCATTTTATGCTAAAGTATGCTATATTGCATAAAATCAGACGAAAAAAAATTATGCAATATTTATATTACATTAAAGTACGTCATAAAAATCAGAAAAATTAATACAACTTAATCAAACGTCACGAATTTATATATAGGCCTATATATTTTCGTGACGTTTGATTAAGTTATATTTTATAATTTTGATTAAATTATAATTTATTTTATTTATAACGTAAAAATTTACTAAATGCAGAATTATTTGTTATTTTTATTACGTAAAATAATTATATTTAAAAATGAATATCTAACAATGTAGTTGGATGTTGCTCAATACTTTAATTTTGTAGATAATGACATTCAATTTTGAATAGGTTAATAATACTGTAAAAATATTCCTTACTTAAAATAATCTTTTCGTTTGCATATATAGAAACTTAAAATATTTAAACAGAAAATTAAAACGGTCATTGCAACATCATGTCATAAGTCAATGGCTTACGAAAATATCAATTAACAAATAATATCTCATTAGTTGTTCGTAATTAGTGTTTAATTTAACTTCACAATCTGGAAATCAATATAATTATTTATTTATATGAAAACTGCACACCAATATAGTTCATGCAATCGTCTAATATATTTTCTAAAATATTTAATTTAAGGATAAAATCATCAAGTTTGCATTCTTAGTGTGTTAGCTTTACTCGTTTGCGAGCTTCGTATTCTTCAATAAGTATATTTAGACAATTAGGAGATCGAAATTAGAAATTTCGTCATTAAACTAGATTTAGAATATTTCTACTTGTAATATTTGAGCTTTATGTTCATCTTCTTTTTAATTCTTTAGTAATCTGTTCTTAATACCAGCTAAATGTTCTTTGCGATTTGAATAAATATAACAATCAGTAAACTTTAGTTTTTGCTTTGTAGCTCATAAACATATAGATGAAAGAGTGATTATGTGCCTCTATGTAACTGACGAGTGGGCCTACTGAACAGTAATATTTTTTGCTTCATTTATCAGAAAACAAGCAAATAAACTGTGAACTTATAACTATTAATTTTTCATTAAAACGTTTATGAATGACTTCTGAAAGATGAGAGAAGGAACAGTTTCATTTTTATCTTCATTTTTTAAAAAAGCATGACTCGTGTGGCAAATTTTAAGCAGGAGACAAACTTGGTACTGCCATAAATACAAACACTTTGATAAAGTATGGAAAATTTAATTTATCTGTTTATCTTAAATGGGATAATTCTTGTGATATAGGGGAGAGCAGGGTAAAATGGCCACTCTAAGCTAAATTTATTTGTATTTTTTTTTCCTTATCTATTACATATTTGATAATTTGATAGAATATAGTGTATTTAAATGTAGTGCCAATAAAATATATTATTTTTTACATGCTTTGCTATATTTTCATTAATTTTTATTTTATTTTTACTTCTGCAAAATGGGCATTTTACCCGACAAAGTGGCCACTGAGTAAACTTTTAACTTTCTAAATGGGAGAAAAGTTCTAGTTTAATGGTGAATAAACAGCAATTTCATTCAACGCTGGAGGTAGACCTTAAATATGATCAAAATGCAATAACGAGAACACAAGGCATTATATTTTCAATAATTTATTTTAAAACAAAATTTAAATCTTTTTCAATTTATTTTCTTTGGCAATCTTCACAAGATGTCGTCCTTCTGCAATAGTTAGACATTCAACACCAGATTCCTGAAGAATATAGAGTAGTAATATCCAATGGCCACTTTACCCTGCTTACCCCTATCAAAGAACACAACATTAATGAATTTTTGAACTATTACAATTATCTTATTTCACATTTCTTACTTATATTTTGTATTGATTTATATTAATGCATGTATTAAGTGACTATAAAAATAACTCCCACATTTTATAAAATCTATGTCAATGCGAATTTACACTTGTTCGCTCCAGAACGAATAAATTTAGCTTTTGTAAACCATATATTTTCCGAAAACATCTTCTTTTCTTCAAAATTTATTAACATCATAATAGTCAAACTTTTGAATTTTATTTCCATGAAATTGGTCTTGTTAAAAGGTTAAATAGAACTATGAATATTTATGTTTAAGCAACATACTTCAAACGATTATTGTCATTAAGTTCTATAAATCATACATTTCTATGCGATATATTTTAACTTAGACTTAAATATTAATGTATTCAATTATTTTAACTTTGCTTCATTGTTAAATTCATTTTCTAATTATGAAAATTGTATGAATTTGTTCTCATTATTTAATGTATATAATATTTACGTAAGATAAAATTATTTATTTTGTAGATCACTGTTACAAATATAAGGCATGCCACTGAAATCAAATATTTTGTTATTTACGTTTAAAATTTGAAAGAAAACATTAAAAATGTTATAAAATTTGCATCTTTTATTGCAATTTTATTCGTTATTACTTTTGGTAAATTGTTTATCGGTTATTCTGTGTCTACTTTTCACAGTTTTCACATATTGTTAATGCTGAATTCAGTTATTGTTTAAACAACAAAATTATTTTTATACGAGGAGATGCCAAAAAGTTCTTACTCTCATCACGACGCGGATGTGCTAGGGATCTGAAATTTGATCCTCCGACTCTTCCTTCTTTACATAGCCACCTTCTAGTTTCACACACTTCTCACATTTGTGGAGCAATTATTTAATCCCATGTTTTTAGATTTTAGCAGATTTGGAGGCAAACCAACTCTCTACAGCAATAATGATTTTCTCATCATCAAAGAAACTTCCTTCCCGTAAATGTTTTTTCATATTTCGTAACAGATAGAAATCTGAAATTGCCAGGTCGGGATAGGATAAGGTATCATAGCCATATTTGCGCAGTAAAGTGTCTTGTTTCTGCAGCTCGGTGTGCAGATGTATTATCAGCTAACAGCAATATATCTTTTTACAGAAAACCAAGTCTGTTTTCTTTGATACTGTTTTGTATCTTTTGTAGCAGTTTCCTGTAGTATTCCGTTGTTATTTTCAATCATTTTTGTAAGTAATCTGTCAGTATGACATCTTTTCTGTCAAAAATACAGACAACATGACCTTTCTGGTGGGTCATCCAGTAGGCTGGTGTGACCACATTTGAATTCCTGTTTCTCTCGTTTCACAGTGTCATATGATGGACATTCCTCGTCATACACAACTGACATCTTTTCGTGGATTGTTTGTCTAGTCTACCCTTAAAGATGAAGTTCTCCATATTCACTTTTATCCAGCATGACACCTTCTTCTACTATCATGCTTCTAACTCCTGTTAAACAGGACTTGTCAAAATAAAAAAGGCGTGCGTATTAATAAGATAGTACCTTATCATTATCTACAATTACAGATCTATAACATACATATAGCATGGTGAGGATAAAAATTTTTGGCTTCCCCTTGTATTCATTTTTTAAGCATTATTTTGATGGAATTTTTTCATATTCAAAACTTGTTTATGATCATAAAAATTTTTATTAATCCTATTAAAATTCTATTTAATTCCTTTATGATTGGGAAGACACTATACTCATATGAAAGCGCTTTACAGTTCACCTGAAGGATCTAGAATGAGATCCGGATCCCATAGCTAGAATTTTTCAGAATAATTTGTGGTAGCTCATTGATCCTCATATTTTGTATGCTGGATAACCATCACGAATGTAATACTACGTTCACACTAGCAAAGTTAATCCCGGTCAAGTGTTTAATCCCAATCAAGTTTTGCTTTTGAACGGGAACAAAACCCGATCTGTTAGCGAGGAACGGTGTTAACTTAACCCCGTTAGCAGAACGAAGTTAACTCTTTTCAACTGGATAGTGGCTCATAGTAAAGTGTTGACTACCGCCATTTTCAAAGATTATGGTTTTTCAGTCCATAAATAAAATAGAAATTACAGATAATAAAGGTAATAAAAGGGCTGTAAATTGGACAGACACTGAAGTTTATTCTCTAGTGAACGTCTGGAAATCACATTTAGATAACTTTAGGTGGAACAAAGGAAATGTAGGTGTATATTATATATTTTATATATTACGAACCATCACATTATCACTTAAGTTAATACAATAATGAATTAAACTTTGTAGATCCAAATTTTGACATTCTACCTCCCTATTCAAAGTTTTCCTGACTATTACTCCACTTACCTATACGATCCCGAGCAATTGGTTAATCTCGATTAACTTAACCCTGACTTAACCTTGTATGAACACTGAAATTATTCCGATTACTGTATTCCTGGTTAACTTGATCGGGGTTAATTTTATCCCGGTTAACTTCGCTAGTATGAACGTAATATAAGAAGACCATTATATGCTCTGGTATGGCTTTCCTGTTTAGAAAGTTTTGGTTGGAAATCAGCTTAAAACCTAGAAAGAAGGGGGAAAAAAGACTGGAATATTCGTAAAAATAAATCTTGATTTAATTTAAAACTTGTTTGAGCAAAAATTTTGATCTTACTCCACAAACTGTAATAATTATGAATATAATTGTGAATGTTACAATTATATACCATTATTTAAAAATGAAATAAGAGTAAGATCATGTTTTTTTATAATTAAGATATTTTTAATTACTAATTTTGCACCAAAAAGGCGTTTTATTATAAAGGCATTTTATAAAAAAAATTACAAAAGCATGTAAATATGTAAGGTAACTCGGGGAAGAGAAGAGTGGGGGAAGATGAGAGTTTTTGTGATTGGGGAAAGATTGAGTTTTGAGAAAAAGAAAATTGAGTTCATCATCGTCGTCGTCGTCGTCATCCTCTTCAATTCAAGATATTGTGATAGGCAATAGGGATGGCGACGATGTTGAATATCAGGAATTTTGTGTTGAGTGTAAGGGTATTATTATGATAAGAAGGAACTGGATTGAATGCATTAAATGCAAGAAATGGCTGCATGAAATTTGAAGTAAAGACAATTCCACTTGCAAAGAATGCTAGGGAATAGTATGCTTTCTTCCATTCTTTTTTCTTTTGCATTGCAAAGTCACATTCTGTAAGTGTCATATAAATATAAAATGTTCTTTTAAATGTGTTTTTCTCTGTGCTTGTAAACTTCATGTGTTGTGCCATCTTCCCCCATGGTAACTGACATCTTCCCCAAATGGTGGGGAACGATGTCAGTTTTGTTTTATTTAATTTAATTGCCTTTTTTACCTTTACACGTTCAAAAAAATCATTTTTTATTTTTCCAATTAATAACTAAATAAGCAAGATATATATTGATATAATTTATATAATTTATATATGTATTTTTCTACTTCACATGTTCATGATAAATAAAGTTATTGTTACTGTGCCATCTTCCCCCGAGTTACCTTAGTATTGCGTATGTTTACTATATTGATCACTTCTCCGAAGATTATTTAATATAATTAAGGATTGTTTCTGGAATTTATCATCAAGTAATCTATCACAATTATTAATAAGCTAATTAACTCTTATATCTCTGGAATTATAGGAATAAAAACTAATTATTATTAATTGAAAGATAAACAAGAATTTTATGAGAGACTAAATGTTTATAAATTATTTTTGATGATCAATAAAACGTTAACTAAATTTAATGAAAGTTCAACGCCCTTATCATTTGTCTCACTCTTCTTTATAGGTCTTAATTAATATTAATTATATAATTTTTGAAAAGATAAACATCATAATGATTGAGATGAATTATCTTCTAGTTCCTGATTCCCTGCAGCATAATTATTTGGCAGATCGTATTATCAGTAATTTATTAAACAATATTTGAGTTTATCTCGATTATGATCAGTTTTATTAAAAAATTGAAATTTTTACTATATACTGAATTCATTTTATGATTTCCAAGAGATTCAGTTATATTATGATTTTGCTCATTAATAATTCTTGAATAGCGATTTTTAAAATGAAGTTCAGTACTTTGTATTCAATAGAAAGTTTTGATTCTTATGAATTTGTGAAAAATGAAAACTGTATTCCATCGTATAGGGTGCTAATGTTCATATAGAGCAGTGGTTCCCAACCTTTATTTGGTCATGCCCCACCTTAGCATCTTTAAAATCCTGATGCCCCCTGTGATATACAATTTTTTATTCAAAAAGTGAATTCCTCTTCACATGGAGAAAGCCTAAAAGACCATTAACTTGATCTAAATGAGCTTCTAAAGATCGTGGCATCATGAAAGAGAAAACTGAAGAACGAGAGGATAGTTGAAGTACTGAGGAATCACTATATCATTATGAAATTGTTTAAAGAAATAATATGAAGTGATTTTTATCAAGACCCTTCAATAGCATTAACTGCGTGTGGACACTAAATACTTTTTTACTTTCTTCTAAGATCGCCAGATTTATCTTAATCAGAATGTACACGG
>WUQG02039637.1:0-29684 GCA_011317285.2 Androctonus mauritanicus | reverse complement strand
CGTGGCCCACCATAAATTTTTCTATACGGCCCCCTATAAAAAAGATTGCTCACTCCTGATTTATATCGTTAAATATATATGTTTCCTTTGCAATCTTTGAAAAAATATTACTATAAAATGTGAATATTTCTTTTAAATGTGGAGTTTTTGGGTCTCTGTTTATAATAACTTTTTCATTATTTTTATGCAAGAAATTCTTGATTTGATTTTGTCTCAACCATTAGGGTTTACCCTGTATATAATTATAAAATAATATATTTATCTTTTAATACTAAACTTTTTTTTTTTTAATGAATAACATGATGCTTCTCTACAGCAATTTATTATTTTAAAGAATAAACAATTAAATGTTGCTTAGATTATAATTAAGCCAGTTTTTATGATTTTTTTAAAGAGATAGAACAACAACACAAGTAAATCAAAACATGTTTCATATCTCTATGTGAACAAGATCATGAATACTTATAGCTATCTTATTCGGCAGGAAATGTCATTTAAAATTCGCTGCCATTATTTTTCATACATTAAGTGTGATTATTTTTGAAAGGAACGTCGGATGACACTGTACTTTATTTTGGCACTATAATTAATTTGAATAATTTTTTTATAAATAACTAATTCGAGATAACGAAAATTGCTTATACGATAAAAAAGTTACTAAGTAATTAGTTCGAAAGAAAAAAAAACTGCGTGACAATTGGACGGCGCTAGGGTCGAGGAAAGTTTAGTAACAGACGACAAAATTAGCAAAGCGCATGCGTTAGAAGTCTCAGTCGGCAGAGAATCGTCTGCTGGCGAAATAATTGCGAGTTTCTTCTTTGGATAATGAACGACGCCTAGTGCAATTTAGTAGGTAAGTTAAAGTTAAAATCATCATCTTTCGTTCGTTGCAGATAAAGGGGATAATGGCCAGAAAACGTCATATCCTTAAACGATAAGTTTCCTTCCGTAAGACTGAGTCTGCGTCAAATGACACGTGATACTTAGAATATTCAACGGCAATTTTCTGATTAAGTCTTCGTTTGTGCGCTTTTTCAATGAGAAATGACCAGATTGAACTATGAAGTTGTTTGTTGTATGGCTTTTAGATTATTTATGATAGCATAAGACCAAAGATTCTCTTCTTTCAAATGTGGTTAAAACGCCTGGCATTTTCTCTAAAAATAACGAGATAAACTAATTTATTTTTAAGAATCTGCTTATATTCCCACTTGGAGACTCCATTGTTCTGGCTTTTTGTTTAAACCTCTCCTATAAAAAAAAAGTATAAGTATTATTAGTGTAATGAAATCTGTTCATCAATTTCTTATTATTATTAATTAACTTGATAGGCTTTACTTATTCCAAGTTTATAATAAGTACTTTTTATTAGATAAATATATATATATATATATGAAAAACTTGAAATATATAAAATTCTAAGTTTATGTGAGATAGAAGTAGCAGTTTATTGAGAACAAGAAGTTTATTTTGAAACATGAAATATGTTTCAAAATAAATACTGTACTCTAATGCATTTCTTTTGAAATTTAAGTTAAAATAGCTTAGCAGTACTATATTATTATTATTATTTTTAAGCATTTTTATTGCTTAAATAAAATTTATATCGTAATATATAGTGCAAATTTGAAATCAGTCATTACAGGAAATAATGCGCTGTTATCGAGATATTTTGAATTTATATTTTATAAAAACTCTCCTCCAGAATGAACTTTTGCATTTGTACAACTGCACTGCCAATACTTACAAATTTTATATGTAAATTTGGTTAATAACAATAATTATAGCTGATTAATAATTTTATATTTAAGATTTAAGTAGTAATTTTATCCTTTAAAAAAGAACACTGCCAATATAGCTTAAATATTGTACTGTATTTAATAAGGTTGTAAAAAATAACTCAGTTTATATTTTTTAAGTTTTAAAAGATTTGTTTTTATTTTAAACATTTTTCTCTCTGTAAAAATCATAGAAGGAGGAAACTAAGGAAATTATTTAGGTGTCTTGTAAGTAAATCGCATAGACTTATAACTTTTTTTTTTTTTTTTTTTTGGAAGAAGAAAGGAAATGCATACTTAATTAGATCATAGATGGCATTTATTGTAAATGTTATTACATCATAAATGAAGTAGAATCTTAGTTGCATTTAAAAGTTTAGAGCTCGGATGATAATGGAAAATCATTAAAAACGTGGAAACATATGAAATATATCCAAAATCCTGAGTTTCGTCATTTTGGTGATAGAAAAAAATCTATCCCGTATTTCCTTCTCCCGATTTTTACTACTGTATGCGAAAGTGATCATCTTATATATACTAACTATAATAAAACAGATATTTCGAACTTTGTATGCATTTAAACTTTTGCATAATATTAGAATCACGGGATTCAAATTTTTATTTTAGATTCAATCCAATATCTAATTTCATCGAAAAATTTGAGATATTTACTATTTCTTCACTTAATATAAATAAATATAGATTTGTATCATTTGGCAAGATCTAGAATAGAGACTCCTCAAATATTAGAATTGAAAAATTAATAATAAAGTCACGAAAAATATTTTGTTTTATTATTAATAGATAGGCAGAGTATATATTCAAATTTATTTATTCAGCATTATTATGAAAGATATTTTGATAATGTTCTACCTGAATCCTATTTTTGTTGTGAAAAATTTCTATATTTATTAAAAATAAATCATACATTTATTTTTAATAAATACGGAAGGATATCTTATATTGAATGACCCCTGCTAAAAAGATTGATTTTTCTCTTGCTAACTACTATTGTAAAAATGATAGTCGTAATACAATAATGGAAATTTCATATAATTATCTAATATAAAAACTCATTTATATCAAGATTATTTAATACTCTTATAATCGAGTAATGATATAAAGAGTATGATTTAAATAATAATAATAATAATAATAATAATAATAGCATTTGCGATCCAGATCAAACTTAAAATGTAAGGATTTATATCGCATGATTAATTCCGTTTTAGAATATCTGTAATATTTAATAAAAGAATATTACACGTTTTAATCCTTGAGAAATACTCTTTACTATAGTACATGATGCAAAACTCGAAATGTTTTTTTTTAATTCTGCATCTAAATTTTATTCAAATAATCAAAACACACAAAAAATCTAATTTCTAAAATTCTTTAATACAATATTGACATCAAACAGAAAAACTGTGGTCTCATATATATATATAAAGACAGTAAATTTTTTGTATATAAATAGTTTCTCATTTCTACAATGAAATCGTTTTAAATAAAATAATTGTATTTTTTTCGATGAAAAAATACCATTATTTTAGTTATTTAACTTTAAATTGATCATAAATTATTTTATTCGAAAGTAATTTCATTAATTATAACTGATTATTTAAAAATCAATCGTTAAAAATATTTTCAGTACGACAGTATGTCCGATGACTGATTTCAAATTTTATCAAACTTTAGGATAAAGATATTAATCTGTTAAAATTAAGAATTTTAGAATAAATATCACAGTTTTTGATTATAAATTTTGTTAAATACGAAAGAAAAAATATTGTAATTATTTCTAAATTTTTTGAAACTATGAAGTCAGTATGTTTCATAGTTTGTTTTTTAATCTCTAATAAAATTATTCACATATGGAATTCTTATATATTACAATTCGTGATGCTACAATATTTTATTTTCTATAATTCTAAAATATTTCATTCAAATAAAACAATAATTATTTAGATATATATTATTCACGATAAACAGATATAAAGTTATAATATTTTTGATTATTTGTTAAACATGAATACTGTAATGAAATTTGTAAAATATAAAAACTGTTTAATAATATTTTTATAATAAGGATTATTAAAGTCTATTAGTATGTGGAAAATTTGCCAAATTTATATAACTTCCTGTTTCTATTTTTATTTTTTACAGAGACGTTATAACAAACATCAAATTTCTTTTACAGTATTTAGAATTATAACAAAATTTTAATTAGATTGATCAAATTCTGTTTATCGTTATTGTTATTAAATTATTTTTCTACTATTTCATGAGACATCCTCCATTTGCAGTTTTTATATAAAGATTAAATAGTTAAATTATTTTATTCATCGA
This sequence comes from Androctonus mauritanicus, assembly GCA_011317285.2. NCBI lineage: Eukaryota > Metazoa > Arthropoda > Arachnida > Scorpiones > Buthidae > Androctonus > Androctonus mauritanicus. The sequence continues at coordinate 25,557 of WUQG02039637.1, read as the reverse complement.
AAATTGTTAATTTTAATTTAATAAACTTTAAAGAATGCATTTAAAATATTGGTAATATATACTAAAAGTTTAGAATAACAATTCATATAAATAATGCGCTTTCTTATTTTAAATGTTTTTGCACGTTTTGAAATTGTTGAATATTCATTAAAACCAGTAATTATTTTGAAAAAAAAAATATTTTCATTTGATGTTATTTTTGATATTATTTTTAATCATATGGCAAGAAATATAACATTTAAAATAAGTTACAAAATTGTCTGTAATTTATTTTAAAAGCCATATATATCACATAAAATATGGTAAATAATAAATATAATTAATACTTTAAACGGTAATTTTAGTTGTCATAATAAAAATTTTTCTTTTTTCAGCACTGTTTTATTATTGAGACCAGTTAACAAACGCACAATCTTAATATGATCCATGTAGATGAAACAGATTTTGATGATGGTAAGTTCGAATTTGATTAATTGTTTTAAATATTAAAACATTTTGAGGAATTTAATCTGTTCAGTATCCTCTATATAAGACAAAGCTAATATAAACTTTCATTATACAGTATATAAAGAAAAGGATATAAATTGAAGTACTAGCCTATGAGAGAAAAATGATAGAACCATTTAAAAAATAACAACGCTATTTGCCATTTGAAATTTCTTTATTAGAAATAATTTTTAATTTTAAAATATTCTGTTTATATGATTACAAATATAATATAAATGCTGTGTTGGAATATTTACATCGCATATATATTTCTGTGGGATTAAAATTTCGAGGACAGAGTAATTAAAATTGAATTGACAGCATTATTTCTTTTTAATTATTTTGTTCACTACATTCCTAGCAGATCATGTTTTATATTGCCCTCCTCAAATTCAAATTGCTCTTAGCAAACCATTTCATTATTTTCACATTCTTGTCATGCTGCCCGCTCACAAACACATCTATAGCAGTTTTCCATTAATACTTTTACGGATTCAGTTGTTCTTAAAGCAGACAATTCCAAACATTTGTATGACCTTCAACAAAAATAAGACATGTTGTGATATTTTGATTGGCGTATTAGATTACTTCCTAAACATTACAAATCATCTAACTTTGTTGTTATCCTATTATTTCTACAGTATAAATATGAACAACCATAAATACTTATTAGAGAAAAAATAAATACAAGATTTTTTAAATCTTTTAAATGATTATTTTTATTATTATTCTATATATTAATAATAGATTATAAATAAATTTAATAGATCTAGAATTACCCTTTGAGGCAAGAAATGTTGTCGTTAAAGTTGGAGATGATATCAAAAAGGATTATACTTTGATGGAAGAACTTGGGCGGTATGTAGATAGAAAAATTTTATTTTCTTATAAAAATTTCCAAATTTGAAATTCTAATTTGTTTATAAAATGAATACTATTTAGAAAAATTTAGAAATGATGTATTTAGCCTAAAGAAAGCGTATAATATTGTAACTAAAGAGTTTTTCAAATTGATGGATTGTAGAATTGTAAAAAGTGTTTGAATGATGTCTTTGGGAATGAATTTTGTCAATTTGCCAAACTAAAAGATCCAAACTATTACGTCATCGAACAACACTTCATGTTGGCTCTTATATTAGTTCCTATATAAAAGTCAACATGTATTTAGTCATTAGCATTTTAAAAATATTTTTCGTTTCTAAAACAAGATTTTAATATTATTAAGCTTTAATTCATTTCCTATTCTTATTTTTAAATCTTTAAGAAAGAAAATAAAGCTAAGCTAGCTTCATCTTCGAACTTGTAGCTATTACAGTGTAGCTGCATTATCAGGATCAACTATTATTCAAAATATTTTTTTTTTTAAGATTTAGGAGTTTTAATTTTATTTAAATATCAAAACATCAAAACTTTTATTTTATGCGTTTAAACTGAATATCTTTCATAAATTATTTTGGTTAAAAAGAACTAAACTCTACATAACAACCGCATATCATTTTCTCGTCAACTTAACCCTCCACGCATTGCAAGAGATGTTTATGTAACAACTTCTTCAAGGCAGTCTTAGTTTACTGCTTGCCATATTTGTTCTTCATGACCCAATTCCTTGTCTCCGATCCAAATGCTGCTCCTCTCTGTTTACACAGTTAATTCATGCGAAAAACCATATGATTAAATGTGGGAAGAAAAATTCGAAATGAAAAGTTGTTTAAATATATATTAATTATAAATCACACAAATAAATATTAATATCATTTATATTATTTAAAACGATTTAATTAATTAAAAGTTTTAAAATTTATTTGTAGGGGTAAATTTGGAGTCGTTTATAAATGTACAGAAAAGAGTTCGGGAAAGATTTTTGCTGCCAAATTCATTATAACTCCTAGAAAAGATGATCGAAAAGATGTGTTGAGAGAAGTAGAGATTATGAGATGTCTGCAGCATCCTCGCCTTCTGCAACTTTATGATGCTTACGATGATGGAAAGAAGGAGATGTGTCTAATATTAGAACTGTGAATATTTTCCAACTTTTTATTTTCAAATTATATTCCACAAAATAATTTATTAAATTATAAGTTTTATTTAAACCTTATATAGTTTCTCTTGAATTTTGCATTTCATTAATCATTTAAATAGCTGACAAACCAAAAATAATATATCATATAGAATATTAATTTGTATCTTTAATAAAAAATTACATTTTTAATAAAAAAAAAATTTTTTTTCATTCAGAATTACTGGAGGAGAATTATTCGAAAGAGTTATTGATGAGGACTTCATCTTAACAGAAAAAGCTTGTACGATATTTATGCGTCAAATATGCGATGGCGTGAATTTCATGCATTCGAAAAATATCTTGCATTTGGATATGAAAGTTAGAAATTATTTCATATAAAATACTAAAATTATTTCATTAAACATAGCAGTAATTATAAGTAATAATCTTATTTCAGCCAGAAAACGTGCTTTGTTTAACAAGAACTGGAAACAGAATCAAATTGATTGATTTTGGTTTAGCTAGAAAATTAGAACCTGGTAAGAAATTGCAAGTATTATTCGGTACACCCGAATTCGTGGCTCCAGAAGTAATCAGTTTTGACCGTGTATCCTATCAAACGGATATGTGGAGTGTCGGTGTCATCTGTTATGTTCTGTAAGTTTAATTTTATACTTTTATATTATTATACTGTAAAGAATTATTAATTTTATTTTCCTTTTAGTCTTTCTGGTCTTTCTCCATTTATGGGTGATAATGATGCTGAAACGATGGCTAATGTTACCAGAGCCGTTTATGATTTCGATGACGAAAGTTTTGATAAGATTTCAGACGAAGCTAAAGACTTTATCGAAAAATTATTAGTCAAAGATCTAGAGTAAGTTATACTTTCATCTTAATAGATGATAAATAATCCCATTTATAAATATAATTTATTTTTTGTCAGAGAGAGGTTGACAGCCGCACAGTCTTTGGAACATCCATGGTTAAGGGTAAGATTGTATTATTAAATTCCAATTATTTAATTGATCGAGATTTTAAGCAATATTATCTGATAAAAGTAAAAACGTGGAGATGAAATAAAATTTATATTAAAATCTTTAATGGATATATTTCATTCTATAGAGAGATAAAAAGAAAGAAGAGAAGACATTAGACAAAAAGAAGTTAAAGAGGTTTGTCATAAGAAGAAGATGGCAGGTAATTAAAAATTAAAAATTTTGATAATTTATTGTTTTGTATTAGTTTTGATTGGAATATTAAAATTTGAAAATTTTTAAATGATAGAAAGCTGTCAATGCACTTTTGGCTTTGAAGAGGATGGGTGCAGCTATTTAATCATCATAATATTAAATGTAAGTATAATTTTTAATTCGTGAAATATATAGTCATATAAACTATTTTAATCCTCATGCTTTCATTTATAGATATTTCCAATATCGGATTGCTACCTAATTCTCTGGAGGTGAAGGAGGTAATTCCTTCTAATTCCTGCATTCCCCCTCTAGGTACATTCCTTAGTCTTGACACCCCATCCTTTCGATTTTATTCCGAAAATAAGTAGTGTACATAATGAATCCCTCATCTCAAAAACTTGTACTTCTGAATAAAAACTAGTCATGGAAGAATAGCATCCCGCCCAATTGACATGACATAAAAGACGTCATTTTTTTACACAGTTTATAATCCACCTCCACTGAGGATCATAGCTTGTATATTTTAATCGAAAATCATAAAAGAAGTATTCAAAGTTACGTCCATTTTTCCTGTTGGAAAGTTTTGATAAAAATGAGGATTCATTTGGATTCTTGTAACATTTTTGTTGTTGATTATAAGAAAAATAAAATGAGAAAAGACAGTTTTGATTCGTATTAATACATAACTTTTATTTATAAATACAGTAATATTTTTAAATCATTAAGTATTGTCATTTTGAAACGATTATTATACAATAATAATTATTTTAAATTGGAAACTGTATTATAAAATTGGCCAAGCTTATAGATTCGAAATGTTGAATCTTGTGTTAAAAATAAAATTTTTCTAAATATTGATCAATAAAGAGTATTACTGGAAAATAATTAAGTGATTGTGAAAATGTTTAATTCGAAAAGTTCTATTTTAATAACAGAATGTTTGTTATTACACCTATTTATATGACTTAGATTCTTGTCTTAGCAATTTTACTAGTCTTCCCTCAAGGATTTCCAGATTAAATTCCGAGATTTTAATCTTCAATTTTATAAATCAATCAAGGATAACGATTACGATCTTTTTTTGATATGATAGCATAACTATATCCGACTATACATATTAATTAATCTATTGCAATATAATCCATAATTTGGTTTAAAACGATTATATTATTAATTTTAGTAACTAATTGTCCTGTAATAACTTATATAATCTGCACTGATTCAGAATTAATAACAAAATTTAATACAATATACGATAAAATATAACAGAGAACAGTAAGTTAAATTTTGAAGAATAGAACGTAAAAAAATGCATTAAAATAGATTACTCGAAAACTGGCAACTTATCAAGAACTAGTGTATTGTTTATTTCACCTTCAGTTTTATCTCCTCAGGAAGTACATGCAATAAAAGTTTAATATTGCTTAATTTAATAGATAGTTTAAAAGATAACACGTGTAATCAATTAAGTAATAAGGTAAGAAAAAGTGCAAATCTAAATCCACGATCACTAAAAACAAATGTTTCAGGCAAACAAACAAAACGTGAGCATATTATATAATATGATTAACAATATGTCATACTAATGTACACCTTATCAAAAAAAGAAAAACATATAAAGATAATATTGTTCATTATAAGAAGTGAAGATATGATATAGCAATTATCTATTTATTATTTTGATAGCCGTAAAATATCAAGTTTATTAATTTATCATCAGGAAAATATAATAACAATTATATAAATTTACAAGTTTTATTATTGCAAATTTATATTACAATAATAAAACTTGTATTATGCTATGTAATGTTCGTCCGTATCAAATTTCTGACTGTCATTTTAATAAATAATAATTTGGTAAAAAATTCAATATAATTTCGTGTCATTTTAAGAAATGAAATCATGCTGAATTTTTTTTTTTTTATCAAGAATTAATGTTTTTTAGCAGATTTATTTTTATTTAATAAAAAATGCTATATACAGGGCTAGCACTAGTCTGATAAATTTCATAAATAATAAAGACGTTTCTAAGTTTTTTTTTTAGGATGGCCAAATTGATTTTTGCAAGTTTAGGAAGGCCACTCGAATTGAAAGAATATTTATAATAAAATTGAAAGAATATAAATATAATTGAGAAATTGCAATAACATTGAGTTGTCAGTGCATGTAATTTTAACAATTTATATAAACGAGATTTTTACAAAGTATGAAAATGTATGCAAGGCTCAGAGTAGGTATTATTGTATGAGGAAAAAGAATTTTTGCCCTTTGGGAAGCGATAAAACTGACGATTGAGAGAATGGTTTCAACAAGCGACTTGAATAATTTAATTCTTTTTCTGTATCTTTTTTTGTTCTATTTTGCATAGGTTTTTCAAGAAAATTTATTATTCAAGACTATTCAAATTAGTTTTTAAAAATTTTAAGTCGTTTATCTATACAAATTTTATATTATTTTAACTTTATAAAAATAATACAATAGCTGTACATAAAAAATTTAAATTCACAAATTATTAAACATTTTAATAAATAAGAAATTTTCTCTGAACAAAAATATTGTAAGTTATCATTCTCACCTGTCGGCTATCTTCGATTGACTTATTTATGCATTATTATTAACTAATCGTACAGTTATAGAACAATGTAAATTAATATAAAAGAACTAACAGAAGTTTATTATAATAAAACATAAAAAAATAAAGTACAGTATAGAGAAAATGAGATGTGTTATATACAAAATCAAATTAGTTATAAGTGATAAATCCCGACTGGAAAGAATATTCGTAACTACAGCATAAATTTAAAATTACTTTTCACGGCATATATATATATATATATATATTTATTTATTTATCAGAAATATTATCGAATTTTTTCGATGCTCCTAGGAACTGGAGTCCAGGAGTAGCTATCCCTCTCTGCTTTCAACATTCTGCATGTTGCACGTATTTATAATGCTTTTGAATACAGTATTGTACTCTAAGTACAACAATAGCATTGTTGCAGGCGATGCATAATACATGTTATTTTCGGCAACAAAATAATCTTCAAGGAATCCACAAAGCATTTTAAGATTTATCAAAATAATCTTTAAAAAAAAAAAAAAAACGAATGTTACATTAACTTTTCTCTTTTTTAGAAGAAATTTATAAAATAAATTATTTGAATATTAAATAATCAAAATCTCAAACATATAGCTCTTAATTACTATATATTGCTTTAGAATTATGTTCACTATTCTAGAATCATAGCACTTCATCATAACTGTTTTTGAAACTATGAACTTCAATGTCTTCTGTCGGTTTTTTAAAGAATTTACTGATATTCTGAAATTTAAAAATCTTGCTAGGTTTTTAAAAAAAATTCATGTAAATGTTTTGTTATTTCTTTCTATTAAAGTGGAACTCCTCACGGGCCATAAGTGAAGAATTTTGATATAATTCATCATGTTCATATAATTATCCATTAGAAAGACTTTGAAGAAATTCTGTAGAAATTTGAAGCAAAAATTCAGAATTCATATCAAATAGAAAATTCTCATAAAGCTGGAAACTTTTGATCGTGCAATTTAAATAATTATATAAAATTAATTTTAAAAAAACTATTATTAATAAAGATGAATACAATTAATTTCAGAAAAGCTGCTAGTAATATCTTATTATATAATAATGTTTTGGTTGTTGTAGTATGTAGTAAACGCGCCGTCCATATCATCATTCATAAATGGTATGAATCTATACTGTATTTTCGAAAGGATTGGCATATTTTAAAATATTTTTAAAAGTGAATTTTTGATGGAATATAGGATGCAAAGTAAAATGAGAAGTTTTGATATCTTCGTTCATAAAGCATTTGTAACAATATTAATTGTTTTATGGCGTAACATATTAAGGTTAGACTAGATTAATTAAGTCTCCAGAATATCACACTTATTCTATACCAGGCGGCGACCACTTTTAGAGCTCATCACAGGTTGCCCAACTGTGATAGGCTCTAAAACATCACAGCTGTGATGGGTCAATCGGAAAGTTGAGGATATTAAGGGCAATTTTGAAATTAGGAATTATGTCTCGTATTTGCTTTCAAGGAAAAACAAGTTTGGTTATATTTTGTAAAAGATTATTGGATTTTGTGAATTTATATATATTTATAAACTGTTTAGATTTTCGTCATTAAAATCTTTATCAAATTAAATATTTATCCTTCTGAAAAATTTACACATATTTAATATTATACCTATTTAAAAATGTAAATTTTCAAAAAGGATAAATATTTGATTTTAGAGTAATGGATTTAATTAGTAGGCTATGAGAATTTCAATCGTAGACGTAAATGGCTATGAAATTGGTAATTTTGAAGAATAATACATACTGGTCTGAAATTGGATTAGTAAACTCTATCAGGATTTGTAAAAAATTACTTATAAAAAATTTATCGCTAAGCACAAGTCATAAAAATGCCGATAAACATACTGTAGTCAAATTACGTTTAATCTAAGCTTTTAATCTTATATAGTATTTAAGTTTAAAGAATAAATGCTAAAATTTTTTTAAGTGAATAATAATAAAATATCAAAAATTCGTTTATATATCATATGATTTTTATTAAATGTAATTTTTGGAAATCGAATATTTTATTTATTTATTCAGATGATATTTATAACTTAATTTTCCCACTCAAGAGTTTAGTTTTATATTTATATCTTTTTTTAAGAGTTTAATAATTTATAACTTTAGTATATATTTTTTAATACGAAATTAAAGCTTTGATTATCTTAAGATTATAAATTTAATAATTTTTTTTTTTTTTTTTTTGGATTTATATCGTGTTATTTTCGTAAACTTAAATAAAAATTTAAAAATTCTGTTTTGAGGAAAATATTAATATAGCAATAATACTTCATTCATAAGATGTGGTACTGTATTAATATTTTTTTATATTTTAATTTAACATTAAAATTACATTTTTTTGTTTTTTTGTCTATTTAAGATAATCAGGTTTATAAGTTTTATATAATATTTATTCGTCTGCATTTATCTGAATGACTAAAGAATATTTATTAATTTAAATTAATTATGCAAATTAATGATTAGATAAGATTAATAGAATTTATAATCATATATGAAAATTCTGAATTAAAAACTGAATAATGTCGAATATAATCTACTAAACAATAAACAATTCTATAAATTCACAAACTGGCACACAAATTTTCTTGTAATAATTTTATTCGAATTAAAATAAAATAATTATAATTTATTACAGTATTAAATTTATCTTACAAAAATAAAGACAATTATTGTATAATTGTCTTTAATTTTGTGAAAATAAAATGAAATTAAATTATCTCACATATGTTGAAATAAAAATATCTCTGGAAATAAAAAATTAATTATTTTTAATTTATTACAAAAAAAAGAAAACTAAGCAAACAATTATTAAATATAAAATTGAAATGAAATAAGTTATGATAATGAAAGCTTTTTGGTGAGTAATTTATGCTAATTCTTCTTATAATTGCTGGTAAAAAATATATATATTCATTAACTGACATAACAAAAAAAGGTTTTCAAAAGAATATAAAATTCTAAGAGAGATATATATATATTTTTCTTGTGTGGTTTAATGCTGCTTTCTACCCAGTGATACTAAGCGACGGAAGGAAAAATTTTATTAATTCGAAACTGTCACTGCACTAAATTAGTATTTAGGAAACTAACATGAGCTAAATATTGTGTATAAAAGTAAAATAAAGAGTCTGTTGATTAAAAGGCTATAATAATAAAAGATAAAATCTTAATGAAAAATATATTAGGTTGACAACTAAGTTCCCGCCTTTTTTTTTTTTTTTTTAAATTTTAACATTCCGCATGTCATTAAATGTTTTTGGTATAATGTTTTAAATCATTCGAAAGAGGATGTTTTGTTGAACGTTGGAAAGAAATTGTAAACAACAAGGGAGAATACATTATTGATTAATTAGTTGTTAATTTTTATTGAAAAATAAACTTTTAAAAAATTAAAAAAAACGGCGGGAACTTAGTTGTCAACCCAATAAATTGACTTTAATCGTTTAATTCAAAATTCATAGATGAATTTTTTAATAAAATTTTTAAGATGACCTCTTCGAGAAATAATTTATAACTTGAAAAATATGCACTATTTTTTTTTATCAAAATAATAAATAATTCTTTAATTTATTGATTAAGAAATTTCATCAATCGAAAAACTTATTCGTTAGTTTTAAATTTCTTAGAATTTTCTACCAGGAGGACAATATATAGCCTATATATATATATAATATTATTGTTTCTGAATATATGATTTTATGTTTAGCGTCAAATTTTAAGTCAGATAAGCCATTTGAGCTTATCTAATATTCTATGAGCGTCCTTACTTTGAATTTAAATTAAGTCTAAACTAGCGTGCAACTTTCTCATAAACTGGGTTTTAGGCTACTTCAGATGATCAATAATATATTATTTCATCCCCTAATGCTATCCTCTGTCATATAAATAAATCATAAAATCTATGATTTTATAAAACATTATCTACATTCTACATCTTTTTAATGGGAACTTTTTACGACGAAGATAATCGGAAAATCAAAAAATATAGTCGATTGCATCTTTCATCTTATCTGTGGGGTCAATATATATCGTTGATATTAAAGGTGTATTAACGTATTTTGGAATATTTCTCAATATGATAATATTTAAGTTTATTTATCTATTATTCTTTTAAAAAATTCATTCAAAAATTAATAACATAATGTTTATTTTTTTTTAAATATCACATATGACTAAAACAAGAAAAAATTATAATTCAATATAAGGTAAAGTCGGGAGAGATGGCGCACCTTTTTTTGTTTACTGATAAAATTATTAATAATCATAATCAAAATATTATTATTCGAAATAGTTTTATTATTCAAAATAGCTATGCACAAAATAATGTCAAAAATTAATTTAGCAAAATGAAAAAAGTTGTTTATTTTGTTATTTTTTTTTTCATTTTGCTTAATTAATTTTTGATATTATTTTTTGCATATGGTTCCATGTAAGCTATTTTGAATAATAAAAGTTTTTGATTATGATTATTAATAATTTTATCAGTAAACAAAAAATGGTGCGTCATGTCTCCCAGTTTTACCTTAATGTGGATTTTTAATTATCTTAGATAAAGCACATCAGCGTGTATGCTGATGTATGTGCTATATTCTACTATATATATAAAGATATACAAAGATTCTTTGTACTCCAAAGAATAATTTGAATGCTATTTGAGAAAACTAAACTTATAATTTAAACAAACCATAAAATATGATGAATGATAATTTTCTCTTGTAGATGGAGCACACTCACTATTTTAATCCCACATATATCGTAAAAAATAACTAAGGAATCATATCTCAGTCAGCTGCTCACGCCCATCATCCTCATTGTAAATTTTTACACAGAAATGGGTCGCTTAGCATGCTTACTCTCCTCTAGTCATTTCGATAATCGATTTTTTTGTTATGGTTTACTCGGATTTTAGAGATAAACCGTACTATAATCCCAGAGATGGTGGAAAAATAAAAAATGATATTTTTACAAAAGTTCTGTAGGAATAATTTTATAATTTTTTCTTTGTAATTTGATCGCTTTTAACAGATAGATTGTATTAGTAATTATAAAATAACTACAATTATTATAATAAATGATGTGTCTAGCTGTCAGTTTTTCATTAATTTATTGCGTCATTTATTAAAAAGAACAGTTTATAATACTAACTAATTTTTTATTCAAATTTCAAGTAATAATTAAATATAATATTTAATTGTTTTAAAAACTGAATTTTTAGACAATTAAATATTATCTGTATAAAATACATTAGTTTTGTTATAAATATCTTGTAAAAAAATAAGTAAAAATAAATGAATAAAATAAACCAAATAAAATTTAAACATCTCTAAAAATACATCAGAAGGCGACGTTTATTAGAGATGATTATTTATTAAAACAATTATAATAACATTAATGAATTTATTAAAAAAATCGTAAATTCCATTGAAAAAAATATAAATATCAAAGTTCTTTCTGACGATAATTTACGTTAAGATCATTTTTCGAATAAGTATGGCATTCGTATGTAGCAGATGGTTTCAAATATATTATACAGAATTTTAAAAAATTTAGAAATTCCTCCATCTTTAAAGGGATCACGTTCAAAATTAATAAGCGGCATACAGTTTGAGTTAACTGACGATCTTATAAATTTAAAATTCACTACAATATTTTGTTGTTTAGATATTTATCGAACGAATCCTGACAGAGATCCAGAAGAAATAAGTGGAAACGTACTGGCGTTGTAAAATATAAATTCAAACCTTTCAAATAAATTTAATATAATTCATGTGAAATAAATACAGTAGAGTCAAAGATATCAACTTTTTTAACGTTCAGAATATTAAAATGATCAGATTTTTTTGAACTTCAATCCGGGACATTCTAGATATTGGACTCGTAGGGGGTGTAGGGGGAAGAGTTGAACAAAATTAAAAAAAAATTTTTTTAAATAATGAAAAAATTAAATTATTAAAAAATTTGCAAAAAAAAGCAGGAAGATAATAAAGAAACATAAACAATATACTTTACTATTACTTTTATTACTTTTTCTTCAGATTGATTCATCCACATTGGTTATATTAGGGTGACTATATTCTATAATATAGTAAAAGTTGGGAAGAAGAATTCTTCAGAAACTAATTTTTTAAAATTAAATCTAGTTAATCTTTTTTTAAATTTTTAATATGAAATATTTACTTATAAGTAAAAAACGGAAGAATCCGGGACATTTTTTCAAACCGGGACAAAGACTCAAAACCAGGACTGTCGTGGTTAATTCGAGACGTCTGGTCACTTTAGTAAATCTTAAAATGAATAGCATAATTTATTAAATAAATAACAGTCACAAAATTTGAATGTCTAATTCGCGAGATGTTTTGCGAATAGACAGACAAAAAAAAAGAACAAAATTTAAAAATGTATAACATCAACTTTATTAGAAAATTATTGCAAAATATATTTTAATAATTATTTTGATAAAGAGAAGCATTTATTTTTTGATAAATACATTAAACATTTTAATAAAATTGACAGATTATCCTTTGATACAGATTAAACTTTAAAATATATTTTCATATCTCTAAATGCAATGCAAAATGAATTGTTAAAGTTATTAAGCAATAATACCTTTAACAAATTCTAAATATTTTCCTTCCAGGTTTCTCTGATACCGTGGCTACATTTCACAACCTTGAATTAGGCAAACTTCCAATGTCAATTCTTGTTCTAAAAGTATTTTTGAATTACTTTTTAAATGAAAGAAAGTAGACTATCAAAATGTAGCCAAAATACACAAGAATAATACTATTAAACAATAGAAACTATTTTGACTTTCGAATTCTTATGAACTAAACCACGCGATATATCCGGAAAAATTTAGCAAAGGAAAAAAAAACTGTTTTTAGTTGTTATAAAAATGTTAATGGATTTAAATAGAAAACATTATAAACTAAGAAGTTAAAGTAAAAAATTATCATTAGCCGATCAATTTTTAAAGTTATAATTTAAGAAAAAAACAATAAACTTTGACCTTTATAACAACTTTAAAAGGTATTTTGTTGTATCATTTTTTTTTTTTTTGCTGGAAAAAACAGAAATATGAATTTATTCAAACACTATAAATGAACTTAAAAAAATAAACAAAAATAATATCAGTTTCATTTTTCTCAAGAAACGTGTTAAATATAATCATAGCAATCAAAATTATCACCTGTTAAAATATACAAACTGAAATTATGTTCAGTAAGAAGTGAAACATATATTATAGGTCATAAACGTCAAGCTATTAGTGAGCAAATCATAAATATGAGAAAACGTAAAAGTAAAAGTAATATTCTGGAAATTTTTAAATATACATAAAAATTCTGCGGTCTATTAAGTGTTAAAGTGGGTTAAAAAAGCCTATTAAGAATAAACACTCAGCACTGTTGGCAAAGTATGCTGATTTTACAGCGTATCTTCATGTCGCTAACCTGACTAGGAGTCATTAATGATTTTGACAGAAAGACCTTGACACCAAATATAGCTGTGATATGTATGTCACTCAAGACTATGCCATCGTTCATGCTTTGAAAATATGTGTCTTAATAGGATTTGTTTTCTAATCGACGGCCAGATTTCGAACATTCGCCAACTATCTCGCAAACTTAGTCATGTCGACTTTACCAGAATGTTGCCATTAAAACAATTAGATAAAACAGATTTCGAAGTGTAAAAAGAGAATATTTAAATAAAATTTGGAAAATTTTCAGTAACATTTTTAATATTAATATAGTTTGATTGGCCATTATCAGGCAAGTTGTGAATAAAGTTTTCATCTAGACTTATCTATTGCTTGATATACAGAGAGGAGACCGGGTTTGTTGACTAGTTTTAGATCTGTGATCATTATACAATTTTACTGTTCAAATTTTATTTTGAGAAGTTTATTGTAAACGATAATCAGACTTATATATGTATATATATATAATTTAACTAAAAATCCTGATGTTTTTTCATAAGACCAAATATAAACTTATAGTGCGAATAAGCCAACTATTCCCAGATTCGAGATAAGTTGATTTATATACTGGGATAAATGGATTAACAATTTAATTTAAGTAGATATCTAACACCACTAGCACTTCTTACAAGTTCATCTATAAGGAAGTGCTCATGGTAATTTACTCGCGAGAAAATGAAAAATGGGATACGGTATTACTGCTTCCAGAAACTGCTATAGCTAGAGTCAAAGAATTCCTCTTCAAGTTGACGTAAATTTACCTATCTGCTTATATCGTCATATCCACTGTCGAGTTACTATCTTATCGGGCTTTTGGACAGTGCTTATGCCGGTTTTATCCACGTTCAAAATATCTGATACGATCAAATTTAGATGACTATATACGATTTTCAAACTAGAAAAAAAAAACTTTTTACATTGTTCTTGTTAAAGGAAGTGACTCTAGACGAAGCTAATAGTTTGTTAATTTCTTTATGATAAGCTTCTATTTCTTTTAATAAATGATGTATATAAGTCCAGTCCAACCATTTTATATAGGCCTAAGTCCAATTAGGCGAAATTTGAAAATCATTCGCTTTAGCTTATTGGAATGCGAACTTCCTCTATTTTTCGATCAATCCATAATAGATGTCTAAAGCTCTCTTTAAATAATCCGTCAATAATTTTTCTTGATCTCCAGAAAAAACTTGTTTAGTTGATTAACTAGTCGACTAATCTTGCCTTCATCTAGTCAACAAGCTCGCTCGGCTTTTTGAAACTATAAGCGTACCATGTGGAACGTTGATAGAAATACAGAGACGTAAGAAGATTAAAACATAGTTAACTAAATACAGTTTTGTCTAACACATATCGATATACTTAAAATACATATAGTCGACTATAACAAAACAAAAAAAACTGTGATCAAAAATCATTACTCACATAGATTTCTTGAATTTTGATGTTTCAACTCGCACAAGTGACAATGTCGGTCATGACGGTCTGCTGTACTGATTCACGAGAAAACAGCACCATTGACATCGATAAACTAATATCATTTATTGCGAGATAAGGTAGTTATGTTGCATTAGTCAGCAAACCTTATTATTCAATAAACCTGTTTCTCCAATGTATGAAGTATTTTTGAGTAGCCTATATATAGATATTTATTTTTTATTATAAAAAAAAATAAAATTTGAACCTATAGGTGTTATTAGAATTTAATTTAGGAACATTATTAGTGTTAACGACGTTTAATAACAAATTTAAATTTAAACAAATATAATATTTGAATAATTAAATAATTTAATTGGTAATCTGTATCAATGCATATTTGTGTTGATTTGTTTCAATATAGCTTCATACTGAGACAACGTATTAGCACAAATGTATAATGATATAGATTACAAGTTAATGCTATTTAATTACTTTATTCAAATATTGTAATAAAAATTTATTACTGACAAATATTTTAATGGCAAATATTTCATGACTCTTAGACCTTACATAAATTACAAATACAACATTCAAAATAAGCAGTTTTAAAAGAATCTAATCACCTTGCTCCTGTGGGTATAGGAAAAGAATATGCTTATTTTGACTCCGCGTGTCGAAATAGGTGACTAAAGATAGATTCTTATTATCAGGCATCGAACGTATCAAGTACGAAGTGTTTCAGCGAAATATTCTCGGCGATAATACTACTCTTAAACTCTTGCTGCCTGAACCGATACGCTTCGCTATATATGAATACACGCATTAAAAATACGTAATAGCATTTTTTTCGGAATTGAAATGCTTCGTGTTTGACTTTTCTGATGTCTGATAATTTAAATCTACCATTAGGATGGCTGTCCATGCTCGTTACTAGGGTCCCACTTCTATACAAGAACGGGGCTGCTTGGCGAGTTCGCTCGCCTTATATTCGAACTTTTATTTTTTCGCGCCTGTTATTCGTTTTCGAGGAAAAAGGTCGTGCTAAAACCTCCATATTACAGTGGTGAAAATAAGATCTAATCGCCTATTTTCTGATTATGTTTATTATTTTGGAATGATTAAACATGTGCAATTAAAATATGTAGGATTTGTTAGACCAATCCCGATTCTATATCACCTCTATTATGGAAGATTGAAAAGTTTGAACATCTCCATTTTTAAATAAAGCTACACTGTTAAAACAGGATTGAGGCTATTTTTAATGATAGAACATATTTACAGAATTTCAAAAATTCTACTATTTAATTCGAAAGCTATTAGAAGATATAAGAATAGACAAGACACTCTACATAGTGATCTTACAGTTTTCACTTTTTATTTGAAATTAAAATGATTTTAGAATAGAAGAATGACGCTTGTTTAGGCCAATAAAACTTTGACACTGTTTGAATGAGACTTTTCTGCCTATAATTTCATCAAGCACATCGGACCATATATCTCTGTTATATAAACATGAATTCAATACTTTAATATTATGATTATTAAAGCCTCATTTATTCAAGTATTATTAAAGCATCATTCAAGCTCATTCTTATAATAAATAATCGTTGCAATTGCTAACTGATTTAAATTCAGTAGAAATTAATAATCCTGCAGGAGACATAAAATAAGCTATAACTTAAATTACTTTAAAATTTAATTTCAAGAAATATCAAATTTGTATTTGTATAAATTTATAAATAAATTTTTAATGAAATTAATTTAATATTTCAATATTTTTTTCTAATCATTTCTGAAAATTTTTAAAGTAGATAAAACATTTTTTTAAGATTTTATTTTATTGCTATACAATCAAAAGGAAGGAAAAATTATTTTTTCTCAATACGCCTCTCAATAAAAAAATAATAATATAACGTATTTAAAGTTTGAATATTTTACTAATTAATATTTACAAAAAGTGAACGGAGATTTTAATTTTTTTAACAAAGAAAAACAAAAATAAGAACGAAAAAGTGATTCTTCAAAATTTATAATTTTTTGAATGACGTTCTCTCATTTAAATAACTCATAATGATGTTGACGAGTGACTAGCAATTAAGTCTGGTTTCTCTTATTATAATATCATTATATTAATCTTAAAAAAACACTCTTCGTTATATTTTTTCCAAGTTTGCTTTATTGACAACTGACAAAAAAAAAAAAAAAAAAAAAGAAAAAAATACGAAAAGTCATTGTGCCATAGCATCTGTTCTAGAAATATAACATCTCACACGGTAGGAAGTACATTACTTTAAATGGAAAATTGATGATTTTTATTCATATTAGAGAAAATAAGCAAATTATAAAATAATAATTAAAACAGGACTGTTTCGTTCTGGATATGTACTGAATGAAAAAAAAAAGTAAGATATTATTATGGAATAGTAAAGAATGACTAGCAGGCTTATTGATATGCTTAACAAATATATAATTTCTGTTTTTTATTTTATCAGAAGATACGATATTATTAATTAAAATCGTAATAAAAGTTTCGATAAATAATTAAATACATTGAAAATCTAATTCAAATATTTGTATATTCACTAAATTTATTAGTAAGACAAACAGACCTTTTCCCAAAATAATACATGGAAAAAATAGTCGTGGGAGTTGGATTGATCATATTATAATAATGCCGATGTATTACTTTGATTAATTAATGTCATATATGTGCAATCTAATCTCATTTACTATATTACTTAATATTAATTAAAATTTTAGGTATTTCTCAATTAAACGCAAAAGAATTTTTCCATTTGTGAGCATTCTTCATTCGGACATCTTTTGATTAGTTAAATATTTATTTAATTGTTATATTTATATTTTCAATTAACCACATGATCATAAAATATTCCTTATAATCACAGAAGAGAATATTTTATAATGAGATTATAAAATATTCTCTATAAGAATATAATCATTCAGATTGGTTGAATAATTAATTAGCTTATCTAAGATAACAGCATTGGATATTATTTATAACAGCTCATACAGCCAGTATAATATTACAAAAATTTAACACAGAATTTGATATTTGTTATAATTACACATCACGTTTATATTTTTTTATTCCGAGATTAAAATAGGGTAAAGTCGGGAGAGATGGTACTGCGGGTGAGACGGCGCAGCTAAGTATATTCACATTTTGGAGCCAAGATGGCATTGTGGTAATTATTATGGCTTATACTAACTGCCATTCATTTGTTTGAACAGAATAGACGCTGATATGCTTTATCTAAGATAATTAAAAATCCACATTAGGATAAAACCGGGCGAGATGGCGCACTTTTTTGTTTACTGATAAAATTATTAATAATCATAATCAAAAATTTTTATTATTCAATATATTGGAACATTATTTATATTGAAACCATATGCAAAAAGTAATGTCAAAAATTAGTTAAGCAAAATGAAAAAAGTTAAAAAAAATTGTTTATTTTGTTAGTTTTTTCATTCTGCTTAACTAATTTATGACATTACTTTTTGTATATGGTTTCATGTATGCTATTTTTAATAATAAAAGTTTTTGATTTATGATTATTAATAATTTTATTAATAAACAAAAAATGGTGCGCTATCTCTCCCGGTTTTATTTTCTATAGCAACGTAATATTCACTAATCCTGTATTATTTCTCTTATTTTCTTGCTTTATTTGTTTTATTTTATTTTATTTATAGTTTCTCGTCTATAATTCTTGCTTATCTTTCTCCAGTAGTCATTGATTAGCTAATTTTACTGAATTGTATAAAATGTCATGAAAACGGGGGAAAAATTAATAAAAAAATGATATGCTTATTATGATTTAATTACAATTAATCTTCATTTGTAATCTTTATTCTGCTAAATAAAGAAAATTATAAATTTTTGAATAAATAAAATGTAATCGATAATGAAACCTTCTGTTGCATCTCCGATTGGAAAAAATTCTGTAATGGTTGAAATACGGTACGACAATATTACAGTTTTTTTACATACAGAGATAAAAATTGAAGATTTAAATCATAAAATACAATTTCTGCAGTTATTCAATACAGTATATAGATATTGTGATAAAGGAGGAAACCGGCTAACGGAGTTTATCCAATCATCTGCTCTGTAGGAAGCACGAATCATACACCTACAGAGTAAAATCTTCAATTCGATCAGGACTTTTTCCACGCCGGTTGACGGAAGAAGAAAATTTCTCTTCTCATCGGATATCTTGGAGGAAGAAAAAAAAAAAAAACAATACCTTTGGAGACCAACGATTTCTGATCTCTCGACTCCTATCTCGTAACGTCTTCAATATCAATAGAAAGTTTCATTGCCGTACTATTATGGCAGAGGCGAACAACATCATTATTTATCAGCAGGGGATTCAAGATTTCTCCTTCACGACACACTGAAAATTCTCAGTAATTCCCTGAGAATTATAAAAAGAGAAAGAAATAATAATTTTAATCACGATGACTTCCGTTACGAAAAAAATTATATAAGCACTTTATTTAAACAAAGGTGATTTCTAAATAACTCTAGCTGTAATTCGTGTGATATAATGTGGATTTTTGGATAATTTAGACTGAGTTTTATTTATTTTTTCGTACTTATTTTCTGTTTTAATTATTTTAATATATTTTTTAGTACGGCAATTTAATAATAGAAAGAAAAAGTAGTGAAACGAAAAATATCAATATAATAAATGTCTAAGAAAAAATCTATTCATACAAAAAATTTTTCATATAAAATATAATATCAGATATTCTCTCTCTCTCTTTCTATAATATATATATCTATATATATTTCAACTTTATATATATATGTAATAAAGAGGAAAATAGTAAATAAGAAATATTTACTTTATGGCAAGACTGATGCTTAAAATTATAAACTTAAAGCTCTAAATCTATGAAATTTGAGTGAATAAATATGGTCCTACTTGTTATATATATATTCAGTAGCTATCAGAGAGGGGGCAAGAGGGACGGTTACCCTGGGCCCCAATTTATAACTCAATATGTTAAAAAATATATATTTTTATACTGTTCGAGTTTCAGTGTTTGTCAAAATTTGAAGTTCTCTATCAATGTTTTCGCTTTTCTTGTACACTTACCACTGTATATTTGTCAATTTTTTTTTTTTTTTGAAGGGCCTCAAAAATATTAGTTACCCCACCCCATGCTTCGCATTTTCTCTAAAAGTCCTTGCATATATGCAATATATATTATGTAAACTTTATGTATGTATATACATATGTATTAATAAATTTCCAAAATTTTGGAATATAAAATTTTAATTTGAAAACAATGAAGTGGCCATTTCTAAACATTTAATCAATCGCTGAGAAGAATCGCTAATTTAAAGAAAAATGGCTTATTATTAACATCAGTGGCACCGTCCCGGGCCTCTGATCAGGGGGCCTCAAAGAACCTTAAGTTTTAAGTATATGTAGGGCCTATCTATATGTAGGAATATAAAAAAGGGGCTTTGTATTCTGGGAGGATGATTACGTATAATGTTTTCCAAATCATTTCAACTATTTAATTTTGATTAAATAAATGTTAATTATATATTTGTGTTGATATTTTGTATGGTGGTCATTCCAATTAGGGGGCCCCAGGGAGACTTCCGCCCCGGGCCTCGATAGCTGTAGGTCCGCAGCTGATTAACACAGAAACATAGATCGATGAAACATTAATTAACATATGAACAATGAAACATAGATTTGTATAATAAAATAATTTTTCTATGTTGATTGTTGTTCGTACGCATAAAGCAAACGAACAACAATTGTTTCCAAATATATTTCTGACGAATATTAAAAAGCTAATAAATTTTAAGTAAAATCGATTTTATCGTTTAATAATAATAAATAAAAATGATAATTTATGAAGGAGGTTTGGATAT
Organism: Androctonus mauritanicus; assembly: GCA_011317285.2. Classification (NCBI taxonomy): domain Eukaryota; kingdom Metazoa; phylum Arthropoda; class Arachnida; order Scorpiones; family Buthidae; genus Androctonus; species Androctonus mauritanicus. Next base: position 4,428 of record WUQG02039637.1, on the reverse strand, counting down.
AAATTACCACAATCTTAGATATAATTTATAATATTAGCACTATATTCTAAAAGTCAATTTTGTTTCTTTCACTAAACATTATCAGAAATTTCAACAACAGAATTTTGATTTTTTTTTTTTCCTCCCTTGAACGATTAATATTGTCTTTTCTTCGACCAATTTTAAATTCAAATAATCTATGAATTTAAAAAAAAAATAAAAATTAAATTAATTTTAATAACTGAAACCGCAGGGGAAAAAAAAATAATTGTAATTAAAATAAATATAAATAATTATCGTGTTCGAAAGGATTATTAGAATTGAAAAATCTAAAACCATTTTTTTTTTTAAGTTTATACATTTTATCATTCAAGATTTAAGAACCTTTTTAATGTTTAAATCGAAAAATATGAGGTCGATAAAACAAGGGTATAAAGATTTTATTATACAGTATATTAATAGCTATCTAAGATAATTTTCCTCTTAAGAAACCATGAAAACTATAAAAAATATATATATATATAAATTATACTTCAAAACTTTATAGACGTGAACAGCGGCAGAACTACAGTTATCGAGGCCCGGGGCGGAAATCTCCCTGGGGCCTCCCTAATTGGAATGATCACCATACAAAATGTCAACACAAATATAGGCCTATAATTAATATTTATTTAATCAAAATTAAATAGTTAAAGTGATTTGGAAAACATTATACGTAATCAAAGGGGCCCAGAATTCAAAGTCCCTTTTTTATATTCCTACAGATAGGTAGGCCTACATATACTTAAAACTTAAGATTCTTCTGAGTCCCCCTCCTCCCCTCTTCTTGGTATGCTACTGAACATTAATACAGATGTGTAAAATTCAATAAATGCAGTAAAAGAACAGTCATATAATTTTCATTATTGAAAATTTTGGCTATAATGCAACAAAATCCAATTAAGAGAATAAATTAAAGAGAAATATCAACTAATAAAACGGATTGCTTACTTATCCATAATGTCATAACAGATAAACAGAATATTTTCGAGAAGATTCTAATGATTTGTTTACCGTCTACTTCAAACTATGAACTAATAACAGCAAACAACAAAGTAGCAATTGCGTCAATCATCTGTTAGAACTGCCTACAATAAGTACGAACTTTTATTTATTACAATGCTATATATATATATTTGGCAATATAAAATTATAGAGTTTAATGTTTTATTAAAATGCGACTAGAAAACTAAATTCGTCTAAATTTTTAAACTTTATAATAATTTTATATACAGCATATAACTTTATATAAGTTATATATATATAATGTATTGTATATAAAATTATTATAATTTCAAAAATACATGCACGTTTGGTTCCGGATTCATTTTTGTTCTTCCAAATGGGATTCTTTTCTATCCTTCCTTTCGAAAGAATAATAGTTTATAAATAAAATATCTTATAATAATAAAAAAAAAAATTTAATCATTTAAAAAACAAAAAATTCTAATCTATTTCAATTCAGTTTATTTGTTTATTTTTATTTTATTTTATAAACATGGAAACTTTCCTATAAAAAAAAAAAAAAAAAACAATTTTGATATACCACATAACTACCGCAGAAAAAAAAAAATCATAAAATCGAAAATAAATAAATAAAAATATTATAAAAAAATGTAAATATAAATTATAAAAAAATTTAATTGTTTATTATTCTTATAGATTTATTTATTAGAAAGCAATTTTATTATTATTATTCTTTGTATAGTATTGAGTAGGTAGTAATACATTCACTTCCTGTATATACATCTGATTAACATTGTGGAATGTATTTTAACTTAACGTCGCTATATTTTATGTTACAAAAAAAAAAAATAATAATAATGTTTTTATTAATTTACAAAATAAAAAACTATCGGAAATAATGGCTAGAATAATAAAGTTTATCGTTTATTATATTTAAATTAATGCACTTCTGGAAATCCGCGCTATTTTCGCTGTCGCGCATTTGGAATGAATAGCATTTTTATTATTGCAATATAGGTTAAAATAGACAATATGCCAGTGATTTTGCATATTTTTAAGTCAAATATTTACAATTCATATATATATATTCACACATCATCTATTCTTTTAACCTTATTATTATTATTATTTTATAACGATTGCGTTCGTTTTATACATTTAAAATATTTTCTACAGTACATATATATACTAAGTTAATTGATGCTTTCGATCTAGAATATCATCTTCCAGCTTATCTAAACATCCGCTGTTCTATAAATAGCTTTATACACGCTCTGCTCATTCCAACTGTCTACACCTGTCTCACAATGGAATCACAAATCGTTTCATTGTAATATATTTCGTAATCACTTTATAAAGAATTATTACTATAAAAACTTTTTTTAATGCAAACATATTTTCTATATACATATTAACAAAAAGAAAAGAAAATATCTTAAATCTAATTGTCAGTAATGATGATGTAGGCATATTATTGTACTGTAAAGTTTTGACTAAATCGGTCTCATCAGAGATTGTCAAGCATATACTGAATTCCTTACCTCGATAATATTTATGACGGTGAAGTATATATATACTGTACTTTGAAAATAATCGATAGAGTGAAGTTTCTTTTTCAACTTTCTTCTACGCATGCGTTAACATGTCTTAAAATTACTGGAAGAAAGTTTTGTCTCACGTGATACGGTAGGTGTTTTATTTACACCTGGCTACCACTTTATATGCTTTGAAAATAATTTATATTCGATTAAATGGAAAAATAAAACCGTCAAAAATCTGTAAGATTAAAAACATTTTGAATATCTCCTCTCGAGTGAGGAAAAAATAAATAAATAATGGACAAAAATAATAGTAATAATAATGTTTCTTCAAATGTGCTATATGGAGTTTGGAAAATTTTCCTGTAATTTTTGGAGACAAAATATATATATATATATTGTGGAATTTTAAACTATTTACAAATAATAGAATATCTATTATTTGTATATAGCTTAAAACACATCAACGAAACGTGGAAATCAACGAACACGTGGAAGGTGGAACATCAACGAAACGTGGAAATTTTTATTCTGTTAACATACGATAAAATAAAATAAAATAAAAAATATGATATAAATACAACATTAAAAAAAAAAAAATTAAAGAATAAAATCAAATATTCAACTTATTTAATATTAAACGATAAAAATAAAAATAATAATAATAATAAATAAGTTTACTAGTTTATACTGTATATTAAAAATAATTTGTGAACTAAGCAACTTGGAATAAACAACTCAAAGCAATTTTGAAAAATAGAGAATTATAATATATATATATATCTTGGCAACATATTAGAAACAAATCAATAAATAAAAATAATCAATAAAAAAAATTAAATAAATATTCTAAAAATGTCTTGAAAAACATTTTTTTTAATGTTGTTTATTCTAATTCTCATATACGTAAATGAAAATTATTTGTTTAAAAATAGCTGAAAATTAAAAAAAAAAAAAAAATTGGAATATCATCATTATGATTTAAATAAATAAATAAAAAATTATTTTAAATATTCTAAATTTTATAAATATATTTTATTTATGTTGTTTATGGTAATGCCATTATTTTTATAAAGTATTCACATAAGTAAATTTTGAAGTTTCCATATTAAAAAATTTTAATAGTATCTTGAACTGATATAAAATATATATATATATATGCGATTATATGTCATATTTATATTTTACGTACAGTAAATACTTGGAATTATTTTTAATGAACAGTATAAATATAATACTGTGTATGTTATTAAAAAATAAAATTTCATTTTCCAAAATTAAATTAAACTAATGTTTTATCACTAATTCAGTTTAGACTTAAAGTATATTAAATTTTGATGTATGGACTTTATAGCAATTATACTGTTTCACATGTGATTATTTTAGTTAGAAGAAACATCTAAATGACAAGTTTATTCGGCAGATGGAAGCACCTTCCAGTGTTTCTAATTTTATAAAATTGTCGATTCTTATTGAAAATTCCTTAATTTTTCCAGAATATTCAAAAATCAGGAAAAGAAACTCTAGAAAATATTAGAATAGAAGTATCATTTAAAAATGAACAATGATTTTCATATATTGAACATAATTTTTTTCTAACTAAAAGCTATTTTCTTTTTTTGGTCAACAGATGACGCCACTTTCCATTCAATTATAACACTAGCTTGTAAGTGACGGGACAGAACAAGTCCTTCCATAGGCTGCCCACAATTCAGCAAATATTTATCATGGAGTACGAACCTGCCCGTCGATCCCCATCCTTCACAATCTGGCTGATTCCTGCGGAGGATCAGCCTGATTGTGGATATCACGTTTCCAATAGTTGACTGATTTTTTTAATCAACAGATGACGCCACTTTCCATTCTAGTAGAACACTAAGTGACAGGGCGAAACAAAACCTTTCCA
>WUQG02039626.1:0-10712 GCA_011317285.2 Androctonus mauritanicus | reverse complement strand
GGAACTGCACGACTGAGAGTGCCGCATTACGCTAATAGCTGACATCAACGCATGTCATTGTATAGATATGCTTGAGTGAACATGCGCGAGTACCAAACCGGCACTATGATAAACAGTGCCGATAGCGTCCTTCCCTCTCGAAGTGCTACAAGCAAGATCGTTGGCTACAAGATAGATATTTTATTATTTTTTATACAAAATAAAAGAATTCTGTAGAATTGTTGATAATAAAAATTAATTATTACAAGTAAATATAAATGAATTACTAATATATTTATATATCGAGAAAAATTGGGGGTATTGCAATTCTGCAGTGTCTATGAAGAAGGCGTCACTGATTTCTATAATTGGTCAATGCAATTCTTGAGATACAAATTCATGCGTAAGAACTTGATGTGTATTTGTAATTGTGTATTGTCTATGGTTGCTGTAATTTTTTGCAATATTTATTAATATTGTATATTAATAAATATTGATACTGTGTAGCTTGTCATGTGTTCCACGATTAGCCACCCCCAGGTAGAGAATATTCAATTGTGATATGTCAGCTTAACTTATTTATTTGAATAAATATCTATAATAATTTCAATAAATAAAAATAAAATTTTACTTCAGATATTAAATTATATAACTGGAATTAAGCTTAATCTATTGGAATTAAACTTAATTCCAATAGAACGATCACAAATTTTTTCAACTAAACATCTCCCATTTAAAATAATAAGCAGTATTTTAGATTTAAGTTACTTCTGATTACTAACTTAATTCTCTATCATCGGAACCAGAGGAATTAAATTGATGTAGTTAGAAGTCAAAAATTCCGTCGAATTTCTAATATATAATTATTTTTCTGTTCAATAAGCATTGTTATATATAAAATATATTTAAAAATTACGATGAATAACAGTATAATTAATTAAATTAATTATATTTTAAATGGTAGATGTTTAATAGAAAAAATCAATTTTAATAACATTTTTGAACGTTCTACTATAACTAAGTTTAATTCCAATAGATTAAGCTTAATTCCAATTACACAACTCATTTTCTGTGGTAAAATTTTATTTTAATTATATTGAGATTATTATAGATATTTATTCAAATAAATAAGTTTACCTCTATCACAATTGAATATTCTCTACCTGTCGATGACTACTCTTGGTACACAACACAGAATAGCCAGTATTCATGATCAAACAATGGATATTGAATACTGAAAACTAGACGAGTGCCACTCGAGTGAACAGAAATTTAAATATATTAACGATAGGTAAGCATTTATTAGATATATTATTAAAATTATAATTATGCAAATAGCAATCATTCCTATACAGGATTTACAATTTATATGCAAAATTTTAAAATATCGAATCTTGATCTCACAAGTCAGATAATATAATCAAATTTCATCACCAATATTTAAATAAAACATAATTTTCATGTGATAAATAAAAAAAACATTGTATATTGTCTGTTAGAAAAATTTATATGGCTATCTTATTTAAATTAAAAATTACAGATTAGATTATCTTATCAAAAATATGATGTGCACCATTTCGAGATGGCCATTTTTAGAGGATATTACAGGCATCTATAAAGGCATCAACCGAAAGGTTGAATGAAGGGATTCAATGTTCCAGGATTGAGCTCCTGAAAAATGGTGGAACCGAATAATCCAAGATGGTAAACAAACGCTTAAACGCATCCATTCAGCATCAATACTTACCGAATATTCAAGTCCAGTCATTATTATTAGCAAACAAAAAATAAAATAGCAGTTTTGAAAAGAAATCCCTTAAAACATGTCCATAGTATTGAAATGGTTTATGATGTACAATCAAAATAAGTGTGTAAAATGATCTATGGCACAAAAATGTACTAACAAATAATTATATCATGGACATTTGTTGAATTCTGAAGTCTCATATCTATATTATTCGTTATTTATAAATGATTCTACTCAATTTAAAATTTTGAAGAATATCATATTTTAAACTGAGAAATGCATTGGAATTGGCAGAGTATTGTTTACAGAATTTCATATAAATTTATCAAATAATGCAAAGTGATTAATGGTGGAGAGAGTCGTATGGTAAGTAGTGACATACTTTTTTAAAGTCATTCTACGAAATGCTTTATCCTTCAGTACCTCGTAGGATAGGTGACACATAAAGCAGCAGCTTTATATATGATCAGCTTCAATTTTCGTTTTGTATATTTATATTTTGTCATAGATATCCAGTAATGTTTCTATAAAAATAATATTCAAATCGATACGGTTAGCCAGCCGGAGATATCAATACATTCTATAAAAAACCATCTGTAAATATTTCTGTTTGCGGGCTATTCGGCATAATTATTATCCAGCTGATCTTAAAATCCTTTCTATTCTTTAGAAATCCGATTGGTAAAATGTTATTAACAATATCTTGAATATTTTCTGTTTTTTTTTTATTTTATTTTCACTCTAACGAAAAATAAAACATATTAAAAATTTCTGCAATGAGAAAAATTCTTTAGAATCAATTTTCCTCATTACAAATAAAAATGAAAAGATTAATTCTAAAATACCTTTATGTAAGTTTTGAAGTAATATAAAAGGAAAACTATAATAAAAGAATGAACTTCTATAGAAACCATTTCAATTTCTCAACCAAATTCATATACCGAAAGAAGAGCATACTTATATAGAATTTTTGGCAGGATGTCCGGATGGAAAAGCAGTCGCTTTCCACAATAGAGGAAAAGGATTTAATTTCGGGTGAATTATCTATGGTTTAACAGAAAGGAACCTGATTCATTGGTTGAGCTCCATGCTTGGATATTCGATTAGATCCCATCAAGACTATTGGTTAGCCTATGGTGGACACTAAATGTACCCGGCGCCAAATTTATTTGACTGGACGAAATAATTCATATTAATATAACCTAGATTTCATTAAATCTAATGTTTAATTATTTTATATTATTAATAAAAAATAAATAATTTTTATAATTTACAATCAAATACGCATTGAAAAGTTTAAAAAAATTAATAGAGTACAGCAGTGGCTTCTAAACTATCTGCATTTATGAACCTCCTTTTTTCATAAAATGTTGGTACGCCCCTCCATTTTCACAGATATTTAATTTTATAAATACTTTCTACTTGCAATTTAATTTATAAAGCAATATTCCATATTTTGTATAAACAATGTTCTTATAATTAAAAAAATATATATGTTTATTATGGTGTAATATTTTTTAATACAATTAACAAATCTTATAAAAGAAAAATGAAAAATAGAATACATGTTTAATACAACATAATATTTAATGCCATGGATGGGCTTGTTTTTAGGTACAAATTTTCTGAAATTGGGGTGTCATTGAAAATATTGCTACTCTGAATTCTTTTTCAATCACCAACGAGCTCGATATTTTGTATTTAAAACGGCTACAGCAGAAAGTTTCTGGGTATATGGATATATGTATGTATAACCTTTTGCTGATTTTATTTTTTTGCGACAAGAAATTGAATTTATTTTTTGTTTGTTTGTCTTAATTCTTTTGCGCCCCCTTGCGATAGAGCAGCAGCCCTAGTGGGGCGTCTCCCACAGTTAGATAAACATTGCCTTAAATCAATGTATATTATTTGAACATTTGCAGTAAAATGTTATATTTCGTATATTTCGTTTTTTAAAATTTTAAATCTTACTTTTGCACTTCATCCATCGCATCCTTCAAACGGGTGTTTCTTGTCTCAGATAATGGGAAGATTAACAATGTAGATGCAATGGCAATGATACCTATTATGATGAAAGGCATTCTCCAATGAAACTTCTCACTCTAAATATATTCAAGTTTAATATATTAATGATAAATATAAAATGTAATATATATAAGAAGGAAGGTAGGCTATATTTCGACTTACAGATTCTTTTAGAAAAGGAGCAAATACAGATCCTATTCTTCCAATAGCCATGCAACATCCAATACCAATATTTCGAACTACAGTTGGATATGACTCAGTAGTATATATGTAAAGTGAATCCAGTAAAATTTCTGCGAACAATCTGGCAAGAACTATTAAAATCATTCGCAACCAAATCATATCTAAACAAAATATTTAATCAAATATTAAATGATAACACAAAAATAATGAATATTGTATGTAAAAAATCACTTTAATTAGTGTAAGTTTGAAGAAAGTTATATCAAAGAATGTTATTAATAATAAAGGAAGTTCTAGACTTTATGTGCTAGTTCGTTCCTGATATCGACTAGCAAATTACTCGTAAACTGAAGGATAAGTTCTCATAGACACAATGTTAATATTAAGCGTTCGGTTCTCTTCATAAAAGTTGAGTATAATAAATTTAAGTAAAGATCAATAAAATAAATTGTATGTGATTAAAACAACGATATATTTATATATGTAACTGAAAATATAGTCTTTAAAACTCAAGAAAATTATGATAATAAAGAAATTATTTATATCTTAAGAATATTAAGACATTGCTTTCTTCATCATTATCATTGACAAACGGATATATAACGTTTTATATAATGAATAATTCCTTAGAAAGAATCCGAAAATGAAAGATATTTACGTAATTTTTCCTATGTAAATTATGTATATAACTTTCCCAAAGGCAAATAAACTGATAATAACAAAGTTCTCCCAAAGACGGTTAAGGCTACTTTTGTCCTAAGTATGAAATTTTTTTTTTAGATTTTAATATTTTTTTTTTATAATTCGGCTTTAGATTTCTCCTTAAAGCCGAATTATAGTATACAATATGCTAAATGTATACTATACTTATATTACTTATATACTTATACTAAAAAAGCATTTAGTATATTACAATATACTAAATGCTTTTTTGTGAACGTTTGGCATTTTCAGTTATTTTAATATTTAATATTTTTTAAACTCATCAACTCACGAATACAAAAAACTAGAAACTTCTTGTATTTCGCATTATTTGGAATAAATTTTTGATAATGAACGTATTTAGCAATATGAAAAAATTCAAAGGATAAAATAAAATCTATTAAATAATAAAACTCTTTTGAAAGAAAATGATAATTATCTTTATAATATCATATATTGGTTTTTTAAATGGTCTAATAAGTTTAATTTACATTTAGTATTCAAATATAAATATTGATTTACCATTTGGAACTGCAACGATGGTCAAAGAAAATATTCCAGTAAATATGAATGCTATTATTAGAGTGAGTTTTCTTCCAATACGAGTCAATAGAAATGGAAGAATTGTTGAAGTTATGAAACCTGTTAGTGCAAATATCGAATATAGTAAATATACGGATCCTCCGATTTCGTCGGCATTGAAAGAGAGTCCATATATAATGAATACACATATTATCCTGGTAAAAATACATACATGTATATATAAAATACATATTTAACATTTCTTTTAATTTTACAATTAATGATAACTATATGATTCTAAATTATATGTTTGCTATAAAAAATACAGCATTATGCTCCAACTTTCATAAAATAATGAATATTAACGAATACAGAATTGTGGATATTACTCCTATAGTTTTAATTTCAATCCGAACAATTTCACAGCAAGAAAAAACGAAAAAAATATGAAATTAATTGATATGTACCATAGTTTAAACACTTTCATATAAAGGCTAACATTCTACTAGCTGACTTTTTCAAAACTAAATTTTGAAAATAATTTTATAATACAGAAAAATAAATTTAAAACGTAACCAACGCAATAGGAAGCACTAAATCTTTTTATCCAAATTCAAGTTATTGAAATTCTGATATTTGATCATTTATAAAACTGAAACATAACTTTCTTCAGGGAATTTGTTGCGCGAAACTAAATATTTTTTATCAAATTTCAAAAAAAATTTAAAAGATATTTCAATATTTAAGGCATTTTCCTGTATTGTTTTATCTGCGTTCAGGCCGTCAATTGATAAGTGGATAGGTATTTATTTGCCATCACCAAACATGAATGGGGCATTCATGACTAATCATGACTTGTCTTGATCGTAATGATGTCAGACATCAGACAATTTATACGTTTCATCGAGAAGCGTTTACTTGAATGATGAAGGCATACTAAATAATTAGGCTGCAAATCCTGGGACCTTCAGTCCAATTCTGGAGCACATTTATTATTTTATTATATTTAACTCTTGCATAAACTATATGGTATTCATAAATGAAAATATTAATGAATTTTCGAATCGATTAGCGATTTATAAACGCTTTGGCTGTCTTTACGATTGGCCACATGGAAAGGTTTTTGCTTCTACATTGGAGGACCAGGATTAGATTTTTGAGTTCCATTACTTGAAAATATTTTTCATAGTGAGGGCTATCGATTTCCTTCCTCCATGATCCTGCTGATCCTTTCACAATGGAGCTACATCTGGTAGACTTTTTTTGACCTGTCCATTTAGTACTTTACCTGTGTAGAAAGTGGCAATATCCATTACTAAAAATATTATAAACATTGGCGACTTCTAGATAAAAGAAATCAAATCCTGGTCTTACACGAGAAAAATTAAAGATGGATTACGAGGGAAAATTACGGTTATTCCAAACAATCCTAATAATTCTCCACTGCAATCCGGCGCATGTGGAGAATCACTAGAATTATATGGATCGGCCGTGCTTTTCCTGGGGTAACCGTACTTTATTGATCAGCAGAATCAGATTCGACTTCTAGGATTACATATCTTGAAGTTTCAAGAGTAATCCAAGATTCTTTTATTCAATTCAATTCACGGCCAATTCTTAGCTATTTAATAAAAAGTAATATAAAACAATAAAAAACTGAATACCAATAGCAAACATATGAAGAACGGTGCTAGGTAAAGCTGTGCTAGGGCTAAGGAACGCTCCGCCATTAATAAATCATCATTAATTCGGAAATGAAGATTTTTGTCAAGGGATGGTTACTAAGTGGTAAGTTCGATTTATGCACTGTTGCCAGCTTCAATTTGGTCTACTCTCAAGGAATCGTCGATCGGATGATGTTTGTTGTCTTTCTGATTGATTCTACACCCAAATTATCGAAAGTCTTTCGATAAACTTTCGATAATTTTTTACGAGATTTTTATACGGATATCGCTGTCTGCATTCAGTAGATTACTAATGACAAGGAAAAACGAACCCTGCCACAGATTGCTTAACCCTGAAGGGAGATCAGAGGGCATAAAATGCAATTTAAAATTTATAATTCCATTTATGATTACTTCGTAGTACGATAAGTATTCTAATTAATATTTTAATCATTGTTAACTAATATAAATAACATTTGGACAAAATTTCTTAAAATTTTAATTATTGAAATAAATAATTTATAGCAGATGAATAATAATAAAATATGTAAACGAAAAATTATCCAAAGCAATAAATATATGAATATATTTTCAGTGTAAATGTCAACTAAAAATTATTTTATATAACAATAATTATATAATGCAATTTAAAAATTGCGTCGTCTTGTAAATATTAAACTTTAAATATTTGATTATAGTAATTGATACAAACACTACTCATTTATGTTAGAAATTTAAATTAATGAGTATTATACCCAAAATTATTTCCAGATAGTTTATTTACTCCGAAATTTTTATAATAAAATATTTTATGTAGTGTAATCTTAATCGCTCAGTTATTATCAATTTGAATAACTGTGTGATGTTATATATATTGCAAGGTGTGTATGTTTATATATATATAACATCGCTTTGTAAAATGAATTTTGAACTCATAAAATAAATTATATTCAAACATATACAAAATTTTTAGTATTTACCACATTATGCACAAAAGAAGAGTGAGTTTAGTCCAATCTTTGTTATAAAACAAATCCTTGAAAGTATATAATTTTTTATTATCCTGAAAATCAAAATAGTAATATTATTACGAAATACATCATCTTTTTATAAGAAATAATGTAAATGTTTCAAAATAAAATAAACAATAGCATTTTACACAGAAAATATAATATAGTAAAACCCTATTTATACTTTTCTGACTTCTACGTTTTTCGCACTTGTATGTTGTGTTTTGTACACTCTTTTGATTTTGTATGTAAAATCATCCTACTCGCACGTTTTCCATTTATACGTTTTCGTATTTGTACGCTATTATTTTTATTCCCCAGAATCGCACTTATACATAAAATCCAAGAAATCTTGGCCAAACTTTTTTTGACAAAGGAACAATCTGTTATACTGTACCCTACATTATCTTACGAAATAGAAAATAAAATGAATAGAAAATAAAATGAATATAAAATAAAACCAAAACTTATTCCATCAATCTTTCTACCTACTCCTACGCTCCCGTTCACGTGTGAAAACATCCATTTCAGGAGTATCAGTTTTGGTTTTACTTTTGTAATTCATTCTATATAGTACAGTTATTTTTCGCAAATAGATACTGTAGTTGCTTATGAAGTCTTGATCTATGAATGTGGTATTGCATCCAAAAAACAAACTACAACTGATTCTTTCTTTATGCCAAAGTAACTGTATTTGCCCGTCATCGTTAATTAAATTTCTTAATATTTAGTTTTTATATATGGAAATATATATTTAACACAGTTTATAATTTAACTTTTTTAAATTTTAAGTTTTAATGTATTTTTAAACATTTAAAGTTAAAATTAAAAAGTTTTCATTTTTACATTAATCTCACCTATTAATTTTTATCAATCCCCTTCAAAAACGTATAAATCGGGTTCTACTATATATGATCAGTTAACATGAAATATATATAATCAAGTAACACTTGAATTACACTCATTTGATCATTTCATATCAAATGGTTGTTTGAAGATCCGCAATTCTGGAAAATCTGGAAAGCCATTATTCTCTACCTAAAAATATGCTCTTCCGAATAGTAAGAGAAAAAATTAAATTGAAATTCCTAACACTAAGATATTTTCATTCAAATAAATATCAAATTTTATCAATCATTACTGATGACAAAATTTTTGGATTTAGCACAAGAAATTTGATCAAACTTACATAGATGCAAGTGCTATATGTTATAGTTATTCAAAAGAGATATTTGAAACTGATAATTTTTCATCAGTGAATACAGATTGCATAGGTATCTTCCATAAGATTGACCTAATTGTGTCATTTCTTGAAGTGAAATTTTCCACAGTATTGTCTGAAATTTGTATGAGACAGTCAGTAACCCATAGAACAATACTTTATCATTTTCAATTTTGCTGAATCTTAATATAAATATGCATGCAGGTGATCAATTTCTTTCATATTTTCTTTTAAATTATTCTGTGAAATGAATTATAAAATGTTTTCAGAAAAAGTCCTCTAATCGCTTCTTTGCCTTTATATACAATATTATATGCAAAATCATTGTATATAATGATATATAATATTATTTTATGTAGAATCGTATAAAAAATTAGAATATCTAAGACAAACCAAATTATATTTCGATTTATGTGTTACTATCGATAGAAATAAATCATTTCGAAAAGTTGCAATTATAGCTTTAATTTATTTTACGTTTCGTCTGAAAAATTTCAAGTATTGTTCTATGGATTACCTGAAAAATTTCAGGTAATACCAACAGAATAACTACAAAGTCGTTACGATACATTAATCTTGTTTCTTCTAAATTAATATCTTTATGAATATATTCTATTTACAGTACTTTATCAATTAATTGATTTATTTTTTGATAATGTGAATAACACGATATAAAATATACATTATCATGAACTTTATTCTATATTAAACATTTTCAAAATAAGTCAGCCAATCAGGAGCATATAAATGGGATCACTGAAAGTTTTCCGGATTTGTTTTGCCATAATTTTATTGATATAGAATTCTTTCAGATTATTTTGACTGTATAGGAATGCTGCTTTCTGATAAATGTATAACAGATTTATTAGCAGCTAAATATTGACAGCATTACTGAAAAAAAATGTTTCTATTATTTATGACGAAACCATATTGTCCATTGTTAATCTGTTAGTCATTCTTGTTTCTGTTCTGGTGTGGTAACAGAGTTGTTTATTATATTACCGGATTTAATTCTGAATCTCATACCTTCACTTAGTCAGGACCTGCCTTGCCCGTTGAATCCCATTGTTTGACTTTTCGATTAATCCCATCATGGGTGATCGCCAGATCTCATTATCGATGAAAATGACCAGTGTGAAATATATCCACTTTTGTCGACTGATAACCGCGTGAAAACAGCCATTTGGTCTACCCAGATGGATATATTTGACACGTTGATTGTAAACCCGATTCGATTATCGAGTTTTACTGCTTGTAAATATTATATTTAGTGTATAGTCTCTCTGTCCTTACATCCTCATTATCTACAATCCTGCTGATCCCTCAGCAAGGTTGAGCAGCCTGTGGCGGAAGAAACACTGGAAGCCCACCCTTGGGGAAGGAAACCAATTGTTTTGGCTCTGTAACTTAGTAATCAACACAAAATAAAAAGTGACATAATTTAGAAAAAATGTATACGTTATATATATATTACAGGAGTGATTCAGCAAGATTATAATAGACTATTATGTTTGAATGCACCCATATTTGGAACATTTAAAATGGCAAATAGATTGAAAATAAATTTTATTAACAGATGAGGTACAGTCGGTTGCAAAAAGTTTTGTACCTACCTCGTAGGGGCTAAGCTCACCGGAAGTTGATCAATTGTAAAGTCA
>WUQG02039615.1:0-10712 GCA_011317285.2 Androctonus mauritanicus | reverse complement strand
ATATTTAAATATAAAGATAAGTAAATAAGTAATATTTAAATATAAAGATAAGTACTTCGCGGACCGGTGCCGGTCCGCCGGACCAGCGGTTGAGAAACGCTGTTATAGACAGTCAGATAATTTACTACATATTGAAATCACGTTGATATCGTAATTTTATTCGAAGATTATAGCTTATTTGCCAAAATTGTCATTATTTTACGGTAATTTACTGTAAGATCGCGAAGAATTTAGTGAACTATATCATCGACGTAGTGATATAAATGAATTTTGGCTCTCAATATTGCCTTCTGATGCTGTCGTCAAATATAGTTATTCTATTTTGTTCGAACTTTCTGTTAATTGCTAGTAAACATCATTAAAACAGAAAGAACTAAACGATATTTTCATCTTCGTTGTTATTGATTTAAAGACTATGACATCATGTATATAATGATTTTTTAGGGGAAAATTCTAATTATATAGATTAATTTGATAGGAGATTTCTAAAAATAGATTATTTCAATGCTTTCGTCTTTCGAAAATAAGAAAAAAGAGTTCTGGTTTATTTTATGTGAATCGCTATATGGGTTATTCCATGTCAAGTAACCTAGAAATCCCTGCTCTTCATTTTTGCTGAAATTTAAATATGCATACAGGTTTCGGAGAAAGTTATGCAAAATTTTAGTTAAAAAAATGGTGTGGTTTCAGCATTGGAGCCTTTTTAATAAGGTCATCTGTGTAATGAGAATTCAATCACGAAAAAATTTTAACTTCAAATACGATTGTTACATTCTGTAATCGTAACAGCTAGTACTGTACTTTGAAGCTTTGAAGCTTGTTCAGCTTTTGTGCTAAATTCAAAAATTTTGTAATCAATGCTTTTAATCAAAGATGATTTTAATTAATATTAAGATAAAAAAAAATATCACAGGATCATTGGAAAATTTGATCAATGTTTAAAAGCAAATATTTCATGTTTGACACTTTGAATTTAATTTTTTTTTTTTTTTTTTGCTATCATTGGAAAGAGCAGATTTTGAATTACAAAACTAATGAATTTTCCAGTTTTGAGTCTTGAAATTCTTCAAAATAGGCTACTCGACATGGAATAACAAATGATTCTGTCTTTGACACAGTGTATCTTAGTCAGACAGGAAACTTTTCTGATACTATATCTTTTAGAAATCTATTTCTAAGAGATGCAATATTTAGTCCTAAAATCTTCACTCTCCATGATAGTTTTGAAACAAAGATCTTTATTTTGAACTCACAAGTCAGTAGTCAATGATCATTGACTACTATGTTATTATAAAAATCATCTACAGTACTATATAAATGACAATTACTAAAGAAATCTTTAATATTAGATTGATGTTATTAATATTAATTTTAAATTTATTTTAATCAAGGCTGATTTTAATTAATCACAAGATAAAAATAATAATAATAATAATTGGTATTAAGCTGCTTCAATTTTTAAAAGTAGATGGCGTAAAATAGCTTAAATGGCGGTGTTTTGAACATGAATGAACTTCCACCGAATGTTATTCGTCTCATAAGCAGTTGTCAAATAATAACCTCTGTTGCATCTGTTGTCAAAGAATTAGTAGAGAATTCTTTGGATGCCCGTTCAACAAGAATTGATATCAGGCTGGTTAGAAAATTTATAAAATATTGCCCATTACTTAGTTTGATAAATTTATTTTCTTTTCTTAGATTTATTACAAATAATTCATTATGTAGCTTGTAAAATGGAATCTGTTCAATTGATTGATTGATATCAATTTTGGCTCTATAGTAAAACATTACCTTAGAGTTCTTTGCAAAAAGTTTTAGGAGTGCGATTGCATTTTATGCAAAAGACTCACAAAATTCAAAATTAATTTTCTCAGGAATTAATATAAATTAAGAAGGATTCACATTATTTAAAATTTGGTACATCTAAAATTTTTTGTATAAAGTAAGATCGTATAATAGAAGACAGACTTTCTGTTTACGCGATTTAAGCGTATTGATTTGATCTACCATTGTGTAGAATGATTATTTTATTGTCACATATAATAATTATGTTATGCAGATGTAAGTGAAAGACTAAATAATTTTGTAGTAAAGTCATAAATGATTCCAGACAGATTTAGATTAAATCGGTATATTATCAAATCAATGCTTGCCCTTCAATATTTACATCTCCTTGGCAGAAAATTTGGACTTCTAACCAATTTTATTGATATTTTTTATACTGCACTATTTCAGATTCACATAAAATGCAACCATTCTATCTACATTATTCTACTTTTATTATTTTAAATAAACTAAGAAATGTATCTCATGGAAGAAAAAGTTCTATATTATCACACACTAAATGCAATGGTTGATCTATAAAACAACTAACAGGGTTGAGCTTAGACCTCCTAACTTTTAGGGGGCCTCAAGGCACAATGTAAAGTATATAATTGTTAAAGAAGTGATACACCATAGATATATAAAATAATATCTCAAGTATAGGGCCTCCAGAAAGTTAATCTATCCTCAAGTGACTACTTTGTATCTTTGAATAAACTTTGAAAATAAGGATAGTTTTAGAAACACTTTAGAATAAGTAAATGAAATTTTGCCTTCATTACAATAAGGCAAGATGTAAAAATAGATATTGTAAGATACAAGAAACATATGATTTTAATGGTTCTTTAAAACTTTTATAAATTATATTCTTCTTTCCCATGGATGCAATGTTGTTAATATCACCCTATTTCTAAAATTATTTCATATTTAAAAGTAATGAATCTGATTATAGAGATGATAGAATTAAATAAACTTCTACCTGATATTTTTTTACAAATATTTATCACTTGAAAAGAAACATTAATATGTAAAGCAAAGATTAGCAAAATGCATTTAAAAATTCTTAAATACAATATATATTAGTTATAGTTTAATTCTAAATTATTATGCTAGGGATTAATTTGGTTTAGAATATTTGATTTGCAAATATTTCTTTAATTAGTTTTAATTACAGTGCAATATATAATAATGTACAAAAACAGCCAGTAAGTTAACATGCTGATTTGTATCTAGAATTGATGTTGAATATAGGATTCAAATGCATGCATTACATATTAACATATATCTGTAGTGCTACATGTTTGGTTTCATGTGCTTGCTTGTTACAGTATATTTAAGTTAAAAATCTTTTTATCCTTCAAAAATACCTTGCATAATATATAAGTAATAGTACTAAACACTATGATTGTTAACAATAGCTTCAATATTTCCAATAAGGACTCCAATATGTAATAGAAATTACTATACTCTTTCTAAGGAATCTCATTAAGAACTAATATGCTGAAAACCAAACAGCTGTAAAAATCATTGTAGCTTTGATATAAACTCATCCTGAAATATAAAAAATATTCTATCTGTTTTCAGCAGCTGTGCAAAATATGACAGAAGCTGAAATGTTAGAAATGCCATCTCAGCTAAAGAAAAAGATAATAGAAACAAATTATAATAAATTTAAATGCATCTTTCTTTTTCAAAGGTGGAGAATCTATAAAGTTACTACAGTGCATCATTTTTTATTTTCAGTGCATTTGCACAGAAATGAATATAAAATGAAAAGCAATGTAAGACTGCATGCAAAAATGAAGAGCAAAGTAAGAATGCACACTTATTAGTGAATATTGGAATAATGCTGTCATAAAAATCAGTTGCAACATGTAAATTTAATAATTTTATGTATTATTTCACAAGAAAACAATAAAAAATCTGGGAATCATGTAGAATTATTGTAATATGAGTTTTTTTTATTTCTTATTCACTAATTATATGAAATATAATATTTCATATCTATTGAATAATTGCAATAAATATAGAAATATTATATTTCATATTTATAAAAAATTTATATAATCCAAAACATGTTTTTTATATTTAGTTTGATTATAAATTAAAATAAGATGAGTAACACTATACTAATAATAGAATAAATTTTATCTTATTAAAAGGAAAAAAACATTGATTTTATCATAATTAAAAATAATAAAATTAAATAATGATATATTACTTTTTACAAAAATATTTAATTAGAATTTATATAAATATATAATCTTTTATTTATCACTAATAGGAAAACAGTGGATTTGACAAGATTGAAATTAGAGATAATGGCAGTGGAATTAAACAGACTGATATTCATTTTGCTGCTTTACCTCATTATACATCAAAAATATCAAAAGAAGAAGATTTAAAAAGTCTAACAACATATGGATTCAGAGGAGAAGCTCTTGGTGCTATTTGTGGAGTTTCAGATGTAATTATTACTACAAAAACAAAACAAGATGATGTTGCTATAAGTTATAAATTAAACCATTCAGGCAAAATAGTTTCTAGTAAACCATCCTCCTATGGTCAAGGTTGTACTAATATTAATTTATTCAGTTATTCATAGATATAATACTGTTTATAAAAATAATGATAGATGAAAGTAAATAATAAGCACATTCAGTGAGATTGTACTGCTTATTCAAAAATATCTACATAGCCTATTTCAGTTAAGTAGAGATTTATATAGATAGCCAAAAACATTTTTTGAATAAAAACTATAATATTAATGAATATGTTTATTGATTACTTTTATTTAGATTTTACAATAAGATGACTTGTATTATGATAAATAGTGGATAAAAAATATGAGAAATGCATTGGATTAGAAATTTCTAAAATGCATTAATATTAATAATTTAAATAACTTTATATTTTCTATTCCAAAAAATATAAACTCTGTATTTCATAATACAGAAATTTGAGACTTATGTATAAAAAAGAAAGTTACATAATCATCTTTAATATTAAATTAGAAAATATTAACTTCTTTCAGAGCACTTTTAAAAGTTATATTCATCACAATTGATTAATTCTCAGCCCAAGATCATTCCTATTTTTGTATTCACTTCAACAAATTTTGTGAATAAATTTTCAACTGTGTGATTTTTTTTTTGTGAATGATTATTTAATCCATCCCTGATAGAACCAAGTTAAATGACCATTTACAGTTGGAAATTAATTCACAAAATTTGTACTGGCAAATATGAAAAATAGAAATGATCTTTGTCTGAGAATTATTCTACCATAATGAATATGACCTAAATGTAATAGAACCTTAATGACATGGATATCAGCTAATGACTAATTATGAAATTAGTCAGTTTATAATTAATTGAATCAGATTTATAAAATAAAAAAATTAAGACATATTTCATAAAATTTTATATTGTAACAAAACTCTTTATATAGTTTAGGGCTAAAAAGTATTGTATTACTATGAAAAATTAAAAAAACACGAGACCTTATTAGTTTTTGCATTTTTATTATTTATGCAAATTTATATCATGAATACCAAATATCTCATTAAATCAAAAATAAAAATTCTACGATATATATATATATATTTAATATATATATCTAAAAAGTAACAGAGTTTTTTACTACTATATTGCATATTTCATAATTTTCAAAGATCCCTAATTAATTTTTATTCATTCAAAAAAACCATTTAATAATTTAATAACTCAGAAACTACTTTTGAATTATTAAATACTTTGATATTATTCTTTTTATTATCCATTTATAAATATTTTCAAGAATTTTATTATTATACATCAACTAAAATTAATATTGTTAGATAGATCATTTTAAATAGACTATATTTAGAAATAATAAAACATGATAGTATTTAGATATAAATTTTAAATTTCTAATTTATTTTAATCCCCTCTAATTTACTTCCTGTTTTTTAATATGTTTTCAACTGCAGTTATTTCTATAGTTTGCAAAGTGTTTAAATCTATAGAAAGATGAAATACATCATAAAAGATGAATTTTCAACAAAATAACAAAATATGTTTGTTTTTTCGTACTGAAATTAAATTTAATAAATAAACTTATAATAATTATTTATCAATTGACATTAAAAAGAAAGTAACATTCTTTTTAATTCTTTTTAGCTTTTTATAGTGGAACAGATTAATATGATTAACAAGTAATATTGAAATAAATATGAAAAATAATAAATATATATTCCAATCTTCATTTCCCAATTTATGTATAAATTATCTTTTATATAACTAATATTTAGCATTGATCTATAGAGTAACTTTACATAATTTCATTAAGTTTTAAAAGTTTTTTAACTTAAAATATTGTTTGTTATTTAATATGTTTATTTTTTATTTAGGTACTATTATTATTATTCAAAATTTATTTAAAAATGTTCCTGTCAGAAAACAGTTTTGTTCAAGTGCAAAGAAAAAAAAAGAAGAAATTAAAAAAGTTGAAGATTTAGTAATTGCATTTGCAATTATACATCCAGGTATTTACTTTATATTATCTTATTTATTTTCAAAACTTTCATGATTTTTTAATTATATGTTTTAGTAAAATAAATTTTATTAGTTTTATTATAAAATAATCCTCAGCTTATGATGGAGTTTGGTTTAATCCCAAGATTTAAATGAAAGCAATTGAAAATATCTTAAATTTATAGATTATTTGCTACCAATATTTATTATTACACTATATATTATTGTATTAAACTTAACAAGCAATTATAACAACCAGACATGAAAAGGATGTTTTCAATAAATCAGACTCTTTCATATAAAACATATGAATGTGAGTTGCATTGATCAATCACAGAATTTATTAATTACATCACATAAGTATGAGTGATCATAAATCCTGAATGATCAATAATGGCTCCCAATCTTTTTGGTCCCCCATATCTTCTCGTCTTTTAGTAAATTATCCAATACCCCATGCACAGGAGTGCAGATTTTGCAGACGCAAGCCTCAAAGGACACCGATCTAGCAATTTCACTAGTTATCTTGAATGTTAACTGTGCATTTTGAGTTATTGGACTCTGCAGTGAGAAAAAAGTCTATGCAATCTCACTGGAGTAGCCTGGAAATGCTGATAACAATTATTTTTGGAATATAAGCATAATATGCTTCTGAAATGTTATTATTAATACTATTCAATAAACGAGCACTATTAGCAGTTGACAAAAAGCTTTAATCATATGCAAACGTTTTCGACAGTTCGAGCTGTCATCATCAGGCTTAATTTACAATATTGACTTTTAACAGAAAAACAAAAGAACAAAAGAAAGTAAAAAGAACAGTACAATCTCTTTTGAAGAATTTTGAAAGAATTCTTCGAAAGAGATTGTACTGTTCTTTCTACGTTATTTTGTTGTTTTGTTTTTCTGTTAAAAGTCAATATTGTAAATTAAGCCTGACGATGACAGCTCGAACTGTCGAAAACGTTTTCATATGATTAAAGCTTTTTGTCAACTGCTAATAGTGCTTGTTTATTGAATAATAATAATAATAGTTTGAAGACAAGAAAAGGCAGTTTGAATAAGTATGGAGTTCTGAAATGTTATCTTGCACCCCTAGGGGTGTGAGCACTGCTGGTTGCAAAACCCTGATCTATAATATAATATGATAGATTAAAACAAATTTAGCAAAATATAACATTTTCCTTTAAATTTTTATATTGTGCTATTTAGAAGAAAATATAAAATAGTATTTTACAATATTATGTTATAAATTTGAATCTATAACTTTGAAGTGGATTGAAATATGATTGCTGCTGACTTATTATATTATTCTGCTTTATATTTCTGTATGTGCAATATATATACAAATTATTTCCATCATCATAAAAAATTTTTCGAATTGAAAAAATTTAAAGAGAAAATGAATCAGTCAAAGATTGCTGAATTGAATCAAATGTTGGAGTGAATTAGAAATCTGTTCATAAAGTGGATTATGAAAATTATATATATTTCTACATAATTCTACAGTTCTCACTCTTATAGAATAACTTTTATCTGATTTCAAAAAATAAAAAATTAGCTGCATTACATGAGAGACATTCAGAAAATAACTTCTGTTTTGTTATAAAAATTATAAAAATTACAGCAAAAAACATTTACATATCTAAATTATTTAACACATATTTTCTATCAAATTTAGACATTTGTTATATTAGAGAATGAATTTTCAGTTCCCTGTTAGTGTGTTCAGCCATGGCAGTACTCCTTTTTTTCAATTTCTTGTCATCCTTGAAGTATTGTGTGCTCAGATTTTCATGTGTCAGAAAAGATGATAGTTGCTCATGACTGTATAGCAGGTGATCAAACAAATCCCAATTGAAATGTTGCATCATTTTTCAGGTACAGGTTGTAGTATGTAGATACACATTGCCATGCAGTAAGATGATGCTAGAAGTCAACATACCATATCTTTTGTTTTGAATGGCCCTCCAAAGTTTTTTGTAGTGCCTTACAATATATTTTAGAATTAATCATGATTACTTATGCCATAAATTTTAGAAGCAGCATAATAAATAACTGCACACTTCATAGCTGCTAGGATTATTGATGATACTATTGATTTTAAATCATTGGTTACAAAATGCAAATCAATATTTAATTCAGTTAAATATTTTCAACTGGCTCAATAGCTACTTTATACTGATGCATATGTATAACCTTCCTTCCATTTCCCACTTTAGTGTAAAAAATTAATAGAAATTACAATTTTTTGTGAACAAATATGGCCAGTGTTTCAGAACTCTCCTTGAATATAATTGTATTTTTTTAAATAGTTTTTAATGAAATTCTAGAAAGTTTTTAAATATATCTTTTACATTAAAGAAATGCATAATTTTTTAATATAAAATAAAAAGTCAATTAGATTAGGCTAACTTTTAGGGAATCAATAATAATTTATATAAAGTATAAATTATTATTGATTGAAGAACTGAATAAGATTGAATAATTATAAATTAGTTTACTATAAAATTTTTAAAATATTTTATTATTTCAGATGTTCGTTTTACTATTTATCATAATCGTAGTCAAATTTGGCAAAAGATATCTGTAAATGATGTTAGATCAGCATTATTATTAACTTTGGGAACAAATATGGCCAGTGTTTTTGAATACATGACAGTAACAGATGAAAAAAACCAGGTTATTTTTAATAATAATTTATAAAGTAAAAAAATATAAGCATAAGATGATCTACTATAATTATGTTTATATACTTATTGCAATTGATATGATGCATACAGAAATATTATCAAATTCTATTTAAAAACAATAGAAAATGGTTCAAGATAACAAGAAAAAGACATTTGTTCTCTTGTAATCCAAAACATTTAATAAAATTTTATTTTATTCTGTCATAATAGTACTAATTCATGAATGAATTAGCCCTACTATAACAACCAGATGTGATCTGATATTCCTTTCATAGAAAATTGCAATTATTTTTCAGGAAAATTTTGGTATATCAGTTCCAGTAATTTCCTTCTCTGTTTGAAAGCTATGATTATCATTTTGTTTAAGTTAACTTTGAATTAATCCAATTTTGTAATATATTGATGAGATTGAACAATCACTTTTATGACCATAGAATTATAGTTAGCTTGCCAACAAATTCTTTTACTTCCGTTAATAAAGTTTATAGATTAATAATTTTACTGTTGATTAAAATTTTATTAAAGTAAGTTATTCTTTTTTATATTTTGATTTATTTTATTTCTATGTTTTGATATTCATAAAAATAGAAAATAATATAAGGAAATTATTTTAAAAAGGAAATAAATTTATAGAAAATAAAAGCTAATACTTAAAAAATTTATTTTTTAATTATTCAATTTTAGTTAACAATAGAAGCATTTTTACCAAAACTGAACCTAAGTATCCAACAGACAAGTAGATTATCATTGGAGAGAAGCATTGTTGCAGTTAATAATCGTCCTGTCCGTATCAAAGATATTGATAGGGTAAAAAATATCAAACAAACATTTATCATTTGCTAAAGTTTAAAAATTATTTTATTTTTATAATTAGATCTTTTTTTTTATAATTTCTTATGAAATTTATTAAAATCCATTCTTTCTATTGAACTTCATTCTGAATATTTGAAAGCATAATTTAATCAAAATTTTAAAAAATTTCTCTAATCTAACATGCAAAACTTCTAATGATTTTTTAAATATTTGTATTTTACTAATAAATGGTATATATCATATTATCAGGCATTATTTAACAGTTAACTTTATCTTTGAGCCTTATAATAGATGCAGTTTTATTTGTTGTACTTTATTTCAAGAATACAGTAATTTTTGGCTATATTTACAAATTTAATTAATAAATACAATCATTCCCTAATTTCCTCTGATAATAGAATCCAGAACTATCCACATTTGGATCTATTCTATTCACATTTGAATAGATCCAAATGTGAATAGAAACTGTCATATTTGGCTGCTAGGAAAATATGCCAAATGATTTTCATTTTGATAGAATTGTTTCTCATGTTTCTTACTAGGAGACTACACGACTCATGACTCGTCGATTTTGATGAAAAAATTTGTGCATGCAGAACTCCCTTAATAAAGTTCATTGGGCCAGCCATTTTTCAAGCAAACTCCAGAAAAAAATTCGTAAATTCTGACCAAAATTTGTAAATTCTTATATATGCGCCCTTTGAAGATATTACTCGATGTAGCCATAGGTTAGTTGGTAAAATGCGCGCTCCATATCCCGATGGTCGTGGGTTCGAGACACGATGGTTTTTATTGTTTTTTTTTTTTTTTTTTGTTTTCCCTCCTAACTTTCTTTTTTTTTTTTTTGTAAATTTATGGGTTTTCTTTA
>WUQG02039604.1:0-10712 GCA_011317285.2 Androctonus mauritanicus | reverse complement strand
TTTTAGGAGTGTGTTCAGTAGTACCCTCTCTACGAACTACACAAGTTTCATTCATATCCGCGTTTCCCAACTCGCGGAGTCTCCTTGTAAGTATTAATTAACATCCACGGGTTGTCTTACGAAGTCAGACACCTCCGCGTTCCTTTTCAGTCTAATATAGACATTAATTTAGTTAAGATTTTCTCCGCGAGCGACTCCTCTTGTTGCTCACTTTCATTACTCTCTTCGTTTTCTTGATTCAGGTACTCCTGTGTCAACGTTTCTCCTATTTCTTTTACTTCTTTTCTATTCGCCGGAGACTCTGGATCCAGATCATTTTCTACCTTTTGATTTATAACATTTATTTGCTCTGCTATCACTTTTTTATGTTCCAAACGATCTTTTACAATTCCATCCGTACGCGTACGTATCTGCTCTCTGAGAGAGTAAGGGTTACTCCTCTCCTGTGGCGTCTCTACCATCTGAGAAGTCGTCGATGTAGTCTCCACTTCCGCTTGAGACATCTGCTCCGACTCTTCCAAGGTTGACTGGCCAGGTCGACCTGAAAGGTCAGCCGACATACGTAAATCCCCTCTCTCTTGAGATAAATATGGAGTGTCTATAAAATCTGTCCACTCCCAGCTCGAGCTATCTTCATCGTAACCAATGCTAAAAGGCATTTGGGTATTTTTCTGATCAGTTTCTTTACTTGACATCTTCTCCTTTACTTTATCTTTTTTATTTTTATTATTATTTTCATTATTCTCCGGACTTTTTTCATTATTTATAGCAGAGCCTTTTTTATCTTCATTTATTCCCAGAGGGAGTTCTTCCTCTATCGGGAATTTTAACAGAAGCGCTTCATTTGCTGATCTGACTTTTGTCAGTCGATCAACATGTACTACTTGTTTTCTTCTAGGATACCCTATCAATTGGATTTCCACATTTACTGGAGATAATATCTTCATGACACGGTATGGACCCGATGATAAACGTGCAAGTTTTTTTGTTTTGCCTTTCGCTACCTGCGGTGTATATAAGTACACCATACTTCCTAGTTTTATTTCTTTATCTTTTGCAATTTTACTTCTAAGCTGTCCCTGTTTCAGGGCAGCTGTTTGTAGATTACCTTGAACTAGTTGATACATCTGCCTCATCTGTTCAAGTTTTTCTTCTGTGAAGTTTTCTAATGATGCATAAGATGGTTGCGTTGCCCTTAACCAAACATGGTAAGGCAATCTAAGATCGTGACCATATAATAGGAATGCGGGTGTGTCTGCTGTCACCTCGTGGACTGCGGTGCGATATGCCAATAAGGCAAATGGCAACATCGCATCCCAGTTATTTTGAAACTTATTAACTAAATAAGATAATACTGATAAAATAGTTCTATTTAGTCGCTCCACCAAACCATCGCTTGATGGGTGCCACGGCGACGTATTAAGTTTCTTCACCCCTAAAGATGAGCACAATTCTAATATTATTTTGGACAAGAAGTTAGTTCCCCTATCCGAAAGTAAAAATTCCGGAATTCCGTGACGAGGAAAAACTTCTTCCAGCAGAACTCTGGCAATAGTTTCAGCTTTTTGATCTGGTAAACTAAATCCTTCGGGATATTTAGTAAAATAGTCCACTACTAATAAAATGTATTTATTACCACATTCAGTAAGAGGTAGTGGTCCCAAAATATCCATGGCTAGTTTCTGCCAAGGATACGATGGTAACTGGCTGCATCAGCTGTGCTTTATGGGATGCCTTATATCCCTTTCGTTCCATACAAGCTGGACACGACTGCACAAATCTTTTCGCATCTGCATACATATTGAACCAAAAGAATGCAGACCTCAGCCGATTCAATGTTTTGGCTAATGCAAAATGTCCAGAACACCATGCGGCATGGCATTCCCTTAATACCTCCAACTTAAGATCATTCGGTATCACCAACTGTTCACACGGTTCTCCTCTAGCTGCCTGCGACAGGAAGGAAAGATGATAGAGCACACCATTTTGAAGGTAGAATCCGTCCGGGAACCTCAACATAGGCCTTCCCGCACAGCCTTCTAACTTTTCTATAATAGGAATAAGCGTAGCATCCTCGCGCTGTTTTTTATAAACAAAATCAATCCATGGATCTTTATTGATTACGGCTATTGTTTGTGTATTTCTTGACAACGCGTCAGCTGTTGCATTAAGTCTACCTGGAATATGCTCTACCTGAATATCGTAATCTTGTAACAACAAACTCCACCTCATTAGTCTCGATGACGGAGATGGCTTTTTCATGATATATTGTAAAGGTGCATGATCGGATCTTAAGACGAAACGTCGTCCATATAAGTAAGTTCTGAAGAACTGAATTGCTTCTACTATTGCTAATGCTTTCCGTTCTATTGTAGAATAGTTTTGTTGCGCTGGATTCAATGTCTTACTCATATATGCCACAGGGCGGCGATATTTATCATGTATTTGTTCTAACACCGCTCCTATTGCATGATTACTAGCATCTGTATATAAATAAAAAATTTTCGTAAAATCTGGGAAGACTAATAAAGGACTGCTTCCCAAGTGCTGTTTTAACCTTTCAAATGCTTGCTGTGTTTCTGCGGTCCATTCAAACATTACACCTTTCCTTAATAAACTTGTAAGGGGTTTTGTTAAATCTGCTGCGAAAGGTATAAATCGTCTGTAAAAGTTTACCATGCCTAAAAATGATTGGACACTCTTTGTGTCTTTCGGAGTTGGAAAATTTAGAATAGCATCTATGTTTTTTGGATCTGGGCGCACACCATTTAGATCAAATAAGTACCCCAGATAAGTAACCGAAGTCTTACGAAATTGGCATTTAGATGGTTTTAATTTTAAATTATATTGTCTTAACCGTTTAAAAACTATTTCGAGCTTTTTCAAATGCTCTTCTATTGTAGCTAACGCTATAAGTATATTGTCCATATAAACCAAAATCGCCTGCTCTTTTAGTCCTGCTAGGACAAAATCCATTAATCTTTCGAATGTACTAGGCGCGTTCTTTAATCCGAATGGCAATTTCTTAAACTGGAAAAGACCTGATTCTACTATGAATGCCGTTTTATGTTGATCTTCTGGATCAACTGGTACTTGATGATATCCGCTCATTAGATCCAAACTAGAATAATATCGTGAATTTGCCAATAGATCTACTGTTTCTGTTATCAATGGTAAAGGATACACGTCTGGGATAGTTTTCGCATTCAGTGCTCGATAATCGACACATAATCGATATCCTCCCAGCTTTTTCTTAACCAAAACCACAGGCGCCGCATAAGCGCTGACACTAGGAGTAATAATTTGTGCTTCCAATAAATCTTTGATCTGATTATCTAATTCTGTTCGCAAAATTTGTGGAACTCTATATGGCCTCTTTCGCACTGGTATATTATCAGTTAATTGAATTTTATGAGATATGACTTTAGCACATCCCAAATGTAACGCAGACGTTGCAAAAACATCTAAATAACGCGCAAGCACGCTCCAAAGCCTACTCTGTATTTCTCTTGTCAGATGGTCTAACTTGAAGTCACCTTTTTGTACTTTGCTACCGTGCGCCACTTGTCTCTGTACAGCTGCTGACAGTGCTAGCTCTGGTTGCTGCAAACAATGCAGTGAAGCTATTTTATAATGATTATCTACTTTACTCGGTTCTGACAGAACATTTATTATCTTAACCGGTACACACCCCGTCGCGTCCACTACGCCAATTGACGGAGTTAAATAAACGTGGGGCGGCAATTGGAATCCATCTGGATCAATAACTACTTCTGTTCCTATAGGTATGGGTGGTTGGACTTTGGCCTGTACTATTGTCTCCGAGCGTGCTGGGATGTCTTGTGACGTCGCTAGAGTCAACGTAAAGTTGACCGCTGCCACTGCTGCACATATTATAATTGGTTTATAATCCTCCTGTGAATATAATGTTAATTTATGTTTTTTGAAAAAATCTATACCTAAGATAATTTCATAATCATCATTTCTTAATGAAGACGTAACTAAAAATGGATGGTGATATACTCTCTTTCCGATCGTGCATGGCAAAATAAAACAACCAGAGGCAGGGACCGGTTCACCAGTAACACTTACTAAAGAAAACGGAACATTACAAGGTTGTAAACTGGTGGTATTTTTAATTCGTAAATAAAAATCATATGAAACTAATGATACTACTGACCCAGTATCCACTAATGCCCGAGCCCTGCCGGGTCCAATACTGAGCTCAATTATGCATGATTTTTGCGCCTGATCGGCGTTTTTTTTTCCGATTATTATAAGGAGCGTCTTCCTGCTTATCCCGACGCCCTACCTGGGGAAACACCTGTCCAAAGTGATCCCTTTGGTCGGTCATAGGCCGACCTCGAGCCATTGGTATGACCTCCGGGTAAGCTTGCCCCGGTCGTCTAGATTTTTGGCTCTCATTTCTTGGAGCTCCTTGGTATGTGCGTGCTCTTCCAGCACCAAATGTCATAGCATAATGGGAGTTAATCTCTCCGGGTCTCCTCCGTTTAGGAAAAGAAGGCAATTGTCCCTTTTTTCCAAAGTTACATGTGCCTGGTGGATGCAGGCACAGTGGTAACATCTTTGGCTGTCTCCAGCACCGGCTGGTGGGCGCTATCTGGGCTACTTGGCCCTCGTCCCCATTCGATATTTCACGATTATTATCGTCTCGATCAACCAGCCGTATCTGGGCTACCCTCTTGGTCAGCCGATCGTTGACCTCCTCCTGGGTGGCCACCTCTATCGCCCTGTCCAATGTTTGAGGGTTCTGGGCCAAGACAAACCTCCTGATTGCAGGGCTCACCCCAGTCAAGAATTGATTTAACAGGAGTGAGTCAGTAGTCTGCTTGGCTGCTGCCCGGGCCTCTGCTCCCGCCTGTTCAGGGAGCTGTGGAGCTAGGTACATCGAAAATTTTTTTATACGTGTCGCAAATTGCGGCACAGTCTCAATTTCTTTCTGAATACAGGAGAGAAATTCTTGCATGCGCTGACCAATTGGTACTCGCTCCGTGAAGTGTGCCACCATGAGGCCCTTGAACTCCGCAAACTCTCTCACGGACTTGACGTCCACGGAATCCAAAATGTACTGGAGAGCCACATCCCGGCATCTACTCTTTGCTAGAATTAATTTCTGCGAACTGCTCCACTGAGCTAGAACCGCGATTTCTTCAAATAATATAAAGAAATCCTGAACAGCCGGCGGAGAGCCATCCCCCTTTAAAAATTGGCAGCAGAGACACATAACCTGCAATCATGTTGCTAGTGGGCTCTTGTGTGGTTGCCATATTATATTAAGATAAATTATTACCTAAATATTAAATATTACTTATATACTAGGTTTTAGTTATATACTATATTATATTAGTTACTCTATCTTAAATTAAGCTATTTCTAAAACAAGCCTGATAATAAAAAAACCGTCACGGCACCAATATTACGTTGGAAACAAATTTCCTTACTGCCTCGCAACGCAGACCAAAAATCCTGGTCACGGCACCAGTGTTACGATGGCGGCTCAGGGTACCTGTAAATGTGATCGTCTTTACAAAGCGTTAAATCGGACCACTGAGCTCGTCCTCGCACGATAAATAAAACAGGCTGTTTAAATACTAAATACTTTTATTCAACAATAACTAGACAAATGATTACAACACTAAACGTTAAATACTAAATGCTATTGTTCGACCTAATCTCTCTGACCTGACTCTTAACCCTTAAGATATATATGATTAAAACTTCCCTGTCTCTGCTATTAAAGTTGAGTCTCTAGGCAAAGTTCTCTTCTTGGATGATAGGGAAGGACCAAGCTGGTTAGTAGCTGCGAAGTTCTCCTATGAGATGACTTCTTCTTTCCAGACCGTGCTCTGACCAACTGGAGAAGTGGACTCTTAACACACGTAGTGCGCTCCATCCAACAGGGCGATAAGAACTGGACGTTCTGCCCTTTTTACAACTTACTCGCCCCGCCTTTTGGTCTTCTACTGGTCGGATGATTACTTAATCCACCACTAAGGTTGAGGCCTAAGCTCACCTGTCCTATCATAGACCTTTCCCCGTCTATGACGCACTAGGCGAGGGGCTCCTTTTGGGTGGTGTGACTAAGCTCAATTATTTCTTGTTAGTTATTACTATTTCTCCCTCTCCAGCTTCTTCTTTGTTCTCCTCTATGTGAGTCATCGGTCGTCCGCCAGTTGTGGCTGTCATTTATCCTCTGACTCACATCATTATACTCCTTCCCCCTATGAAGACTTGATTTCTACGAAATCAGTCCGGGATAAAAAAAAATTTTTTCAATTTTCTCATGTCACGACACAAAATCAGAGAGACCAGATCTACTACATACTTCTATCGTCTCCAAATAGAGAGACAACAGGAAAATATAAACATACATATGATAAATGTAGTAAATAACATAATTGGCAATGTAAATACTAAACTGGAAAAATTCCAATTTTCCCAAGGATATGCACCTACAGAATATTTTCCTGTGGTGCTGACAATAGTAAAATTTGGTCCCATTATATACGGAGTGGGATCCATTAAACAAAATGTCAGAGCTCTACATGCTCCCACTGTGCGACCCGTCAAACATAATTTTTCTTGATGACATTTCCTGTCAGTCTTAAACTCTATTAAATATTCTTTTTCATTTTCTGTCAGCTGTATTACTCTGGTGGAAACAGAGATGTCTTGAAATGAGATCCCAACCTCTCCAGGTAAACAACTGCTATAAGCTGTTATGCGTAATGTAGCCATTTTTCCACAGGCGAAACAACCTTTAGGGGTTCCTATATCACCTGTTATCTTTGGGCATACTGTATATGTTTCTAAATATATTTGATAGTCCTGAAATGTCAGGTGTACTACCAACGGACTTGAAATAACTGTTGTAGATTTCAACTCTGCCTGTGCTCCTAATTTTAAGAGATGGTTTCGTATAGTTAACGGTAACGCATTTATTTTCGCTTGTATCATTTGTTGCAAATATGAATTTTGCAATCTGCACATTAATCGTTCTTCGTAATAATTACACGAGATCATCTTTTCGTCAAAAATAAACGATTTGGTATACGAGGCGTTGGCTTGCACATCTCCTATATGACCAGCCATGGGTCTTGAATGTGGAGATGCTTGCTCCAAATACGCTTCATTCTTATCCGCCACTCGTACTATTAGATAATTGCTTAAAATCTGTGTAGGTTGTTGGTATGTGCCTATTACTTTAACTTCGATATTATTTTTTGTAATTGCTGTATCACTAACTGTTAATTCTTCTACAGTATTATTAAAAGATTCTTGTAATTTGATTCTGTATTTGCAAGACATAGATGTCAATTTTCGTACTTCATACGCATATTCATATTCAGGTTTTAAATATACTCGATAAAAGAAACAAGGTTGACTATCCACTATAGTACATAACGCTGCTGCGTCAGGCGCTATACAGTCTGTTATTCCTGGATAGTTGTAAGCTCTCTTTAGTTAATGCCTGAAAATGTTTTCCTCTATAACAATGCTTTCCCCAACCGCATTGTTCATTTTGAGCACATATTTGACTAATTTGGTGATGTTGTACTGGAAAAGTATAGTATACTCTAATACTTGCCCAAGCACACTCAACTTGTTCAAATGTGAGTTTCAGACGAAATAAATTATTATTTTGTCTGTCTGTAAATCATAAACATTGTGAATATCCTATGTTCATTAAAGTTATTTGAGCATTAGTAGTCATCTTACATGTCTGCCCTGTTTTCTCAGTTGCACAGTACTTTAAACTAGTTTTCTGTATCATGTGATTAGTGCACTCAGCATTTATCCTAATATTATTTGTTTGTATAACTGCAAAAAGTGTCAATAGCAACAACAAAGGCAGCCTACCTGCTGGCTGTCGTCCGTTGTTGTTGATTTGTCTTGTTCTATCTTCGATTGATCGCTGGGCTTCATGCAGAGCTCTCTGTGTCATTCTACCGGCAACCAAGCCAGTGAGAAGAGAACATCTTCCCAATGCCTTTATGCCCCGAACAACTTGTTTACCTATTATGTAAATACCTACTAGAGTCTGCCAGATTACCCTCACCACTTTATGCACATACAATATAAAAAAATTGCTATCAATATCAATATTGCATATACTACATATTGTATTACCGGTGGCAAACAAGTAAGTTGATACCACACCTGTATACACAGAATACACGTGAAACGCGTACAGAATTGTCTACCTTCTATTCTAATATCTGCTTTAACAGTTTGTCCATTTAACGCGACAAATATAAATTTAAGCGTACCACTATCTAACAACAATTCTTCAGGTAACACTACCTGTACTAGTGATTCCTTGATGACAAATACTCTTTCCAACCCGTCTTTTCGAACAACCAATGTTCCGGGTTGATCTACCGTAACCACTAGGTCATTAAACCGTACAGTTACATCTTTTTCAGCAAATACTGCTTTCTCGTCGGATAATAGCTTCCGACTGGGAAACACAATAGTTCTAACTACCATTGGAATCCTGTATGAGCATATAACATAGGAATATAATACTACATTTGTATAAAGTGAGTTCCTATGAAGTAAAATCATGACATTAGTTGTTGATTTGGTACTACAATAACAATCAGAGCTATTGATACAAGAGTTCTTACAATATTCAAAAGTTCCAGAACAATTTCGATTTCGACATTCACAACTTCCCACTCTATCGGTACATTGATATCTTGTTCCGCATCCATTTGGATCATCATTCTGTCGTACCATAAATTGCGTTGGCTGGATTAGGTTAGCACCGTGGAGGCCTACCTCCAATAGTGGAGGCGTACCTCCAGTCGGTTGGAGGCGAGCCTCCACTTCTTCGAATGCTCGTATCTTTGTTAATAAGGAACTTACGAATATTCTGTTTGCACTTACGTAAACTAGAGACCATTCCGCATCTGACTGTATAATTTTTATTTTTATTTTTTTATTTCGAATGTGATGTGGAGGTATGCCGACATTCAGCTGTCTAGATATATAAGACCTTGTATTTAAATATATTATTTATTAGACATAATTATCAAATACAACATGATTAATTATAACCCCAACATTAATTATAAACATGATTATATTAGTACATTATTTATCCTCTTGCAATATTCTTTCGATCATCTCTAAATTTTCTCGTGTTTTTTGTCTGGTCTGCAATCTGTATCTTCTTTGTGCTGTTTCTTGAGTTTGGTTTAGTTCTGCGTGTAGTTGTCTTCTGCAATCGTCGTCCGATATCCTGTTCTGTATTGTTGTTGCTACTACATGTCTATACTGTACTGTGTTTAAAGGCATATCTGTTAAACCTTCTCTGACAATTGTACGTTTAATGAATTGCAAAGGTCGCTGTAATGGTGACCCATCTGTATTAAGGAAAAAGTGGTCTGTCTTGGGAAAGCGTAATGGTCGTATTTTGGTATAATAAAACCGGAAAACAGATTGATACAGTGTATTAGAAAGACTAAAAGATGCTTGCGATGTCTGCATAGATTTGATTTCTGATATCAAATAAGTTTGAGACGGATATCCTTCTTCGTATTCTGATATTCTAAAATTTACAACAGTTTGAGGGCGATGTCCCAGATAAAGTATACAGCCGGCCATGTACGATACTAGAATTTGATATTCGGTAGTTGATACTGTATCCTGTTTTATTATTTGTTCTATACGGGGTTGTAATTCTGTCATCCATTCAAATTGTTGTATATTTGTACTGTCTGCAATTCGAGTATATTCTCTACGACGTTGCACTGCTTTTTGTCTTTCAGTTAACTGTTTTCTTCTGGCCATATGTTCGCAGATTTCGAGAATTATCTTCCGTGTATTTTCTGTCTGGTAATTTCTATTGCAAAGGTAAGTGATGAAACGTTTAATACCTTTGATCCATACAGTCAAACTATCTCCTTTTAGACCACATTTTATTAATACATTAAATGCATCTGTTACATTTGCTTCATTAAATGGTTCTGCTGGATTATGCTTGATTAAATAATTATAAAATTTCCGGACATTATTATACAGTTGTTTCGTTTTTTGTGTTAATTCCCCTTCTGCCAAAAATAATAATTCTCTGAATCCAAATACTTCCGGTAACGTTTCGGATATTGTGTCGTACATGCCAGCTGTTTCTAATTGATGTGCTACAGAAGATATTGGATAACGTATTTTTTTCGGTGTCAGAGAAGGATAACTACATGTAGGTCGAACAGGAGGAGTAAGAGATCGCAGAAGAGGCTCTGTAGGAGGAGAAGGAGCTCGAATAGGAGACTCTGTATGAAAAGAAGATGGAATAGAAGTTTCTGCTGGTGTTTCTGTTGTAGGATTAGAGGTCGGCAAATACAGTTTTAGAATTAATAAATCGTCAGAATCTCGGTAGAAATGAATATAATTATTTGAGTAGCTGTAACGAAATTTCGTGTTTATCCAAGTTTGAGTTAATGCGAGAAGGAAGGTATAAATATAAGAAGTAAAATCATGGATGGCCATACAGTGACGTCGATAATGAGTTGTGTGTACCTCGCAGTTAACTATTGAACACTGGGTTATTTTTTCTTTAGGCATCTGTAAATAGAGATATGAGACTATAATATGCGTCATAGTAATGTCCTCATCGAGCCGAGTTGTTAGACACCCGACATGTCGGTGACGGTCCCCAAACTGTTCGGGGGTCTGTCACGCGAAAC
>WUQG02039593.1:0-10713 GCA_011317285.2 Androctonus mauritanicus | reverse complement strand
CTGGTCTATGTTCATTGACGGGAGTGACGTGGTAGTCTACGTTTTATGATGTCTGTGACGCTTTTTGAATGCCTCGTTTTTGTTATACTTTCATGATATCAAGTTGATATCATGGATAAATAGAAAACAATAATCCTTTCTTCAAAAACATGTAATTAATATTTTGCAATAAATTACAGTTTCTTTTTTGCACACTAGCTCATTGGATGGTATGTTATTTATATAGCCTAGTCTAAGTTCATTGATGACTACTGTAGTAATTTAACCATGATCCTCTAGAATGAAAGCACAGCATTCTTCAACCGCGGCCATCTGACCAACGCTAAACAATAGGACATTGTCGGCCCGATTGGCCGCGTAGAAACGCTTCGGTTTTCCACTCTGGGGGACCCAGGTTCATGTCTCGGGTCCCACCCCTTGAAAGTATTTATCATGAGGCCAGGGCCCGGCCCGTCGATCCCCGTCCTTCAAAATCTGGTTGACCCCTCCGCAGGGGCCTGTGAAAGGGTTTGTTTCGTCCCGTCACTTACAAGTTAGTGTTTTTACTGAATGGAAAATGGCGTCATCTGTTGACAAAAAATTGAACAATACGGCATTCAAATTTCTTTTAATCGGCCGGATAGCAGCGTAATGAAACAATCGCTTGCCATCTTGGAAGAGAGAGTTTACCGACAACACTCCAACTTTTCAAAAGGATTCAGAAACGGTCGTTCTTCAATCTTTTGATTTACCTCATCATGGGTGATAGTCTGCCTATAGTTGGTTTTGAACGATCGCCGCCAACAATATACAGTATCTTGAGATTCAGTAGCATAACTAAATTTAACTGACCAATTTTTTTTTAAATTCCAAATAAATTTGTTAGAAATAAGGTCAGTTTATTATTCATTATGTCAACTTGATGTCTGAGATTAAATATAAACATTATTGTCTGTTTATATAAAGACTTTATTATATTTTTTTTTCAGTCTTTATTAGAGTTTACAATGATTAATTGTTATCGAATCGTATAAAGGGCATATTTGGCGGCAGGCAATTCAGATTAGGTTAGGTTATGTTAATTTAGCCGCCATATCACATTTGGGATATTCTGTACCTGCGACGATTATTTTTAGAACCCACTACAAGCTGGTCAACACCTATTGTGGGATCAACTAGAAAGTTGAAGGTTACTGTTCAACCGACCGAGCTAACATCTCTCCTAAAAAAATGGGAGATGAGACCCAGATTTGAACGCGTCTTCTATAATAATAATAATAATATAATATTTTATATTATTATATTATTATTATTATTATATATTCTATAATAATATAATATTTTATATATGTTATATAGTACATAACATATATAAAATAAGAATGCTTATTACAATAAAAATGAATAATGAAGTGAGAAGAATATAGGAGAACTTGAGGAAAAAAGAAAAGATCTGCCAGAAGTGTGGCAAGGTAATAGAAAAAAAAAAGAGGATACCTTTACTTTTTGTTATGACATACAATTAAGACAGTGGATGAATTCTGTTCTCATCCACAAGGAAAAATATAATTAAACTATAAAAAATTCTAAGTTCATAATACCATTATTATGGCAATATAAAAATTAATTAATACAAATCTGTTCGTTAAAATCTTGCATATCGTCATCTCAAAATTTGAATGTGAACTGATAACAAAGTCGGAATCACAATAACTGACTCTTACTTTTCCAAAGTTAAATTGAGCAAATCACTACGTTTTAGTTATAATTTCTTTTATTTGTAATAGCTTCTCAGTTTTGTATAATTAATACACATTCATACATATACATAAACTATATACATATGATTCTAATTTTGGTTTGCATTCTAATTTTCTGATGATATCATGCAAGATTGTAACGAAACAGATATTTATTAATTAATTTGTGCATGGTCATAATAATGATGTTACGAACTTAGAATTTATTATAGTTTTTAATATTTGTGAAAAAATTGTAAGATATCTAGACGGCATTTCAGACGTCTGATTAAATCATCTGTTAAATAATAAATTTTATTTCTATTTTTATTTAATTTTATGAAACTTATCGCATTTTCCTCTCCCTATGAATATATTCTGTTGCAAAAAAATCGCTGCAAGTTCGTCGTAGGTTTATTGTAAACGTATGAAGCGACCGCTCTCAAATTCGCTCAGTTGTTCATATAGCTATTGAATATGTCGTGCATGTATATCGATGATGTCGTAGAGGCATCTTTATAAATTACTTAATGTAATGAAACAGTAAAACCGGCCAGATATATCCATACTTACGAGCCACTCCTTATATTGGCTTCAGATTCGTTCTTCTCATGACTTTTCAAATGCCTTATGCGTTCCTTGGCGATAAATTTTTAATTATTTCTATATCTAGCTGAAAGGCATTTGTTTATCGAGTTTCGCAAATCTTGTTCTGTTTTTTAAGTGTGTGTCGTTTTTTTTCTAACAGAGTGTATTTCGAATACAGTATAATCTAATTTTAAAATATTCAAATTACTTTTTCATAAATAGTGAATCATCATTAGAGGATCCCGATTTTTTTATTTCCAAGATTTTTGAATCAATTGTATCTGTCTAATATTTTGTGGATGAATTAATAAATATCAGAGAGAAAAATTAAAAAAGTTAAAAACAGATTTAATATAATTTAAAAATAATGAATAATAAACGAAGAATATGAAACATGAAATTATTATTAATTTGACAAACTTTTTCTTTGCAATATATAAAGAATCGATGTTGATGATTAAAGCTTTGTCTGCAATTTTTTATAAATCAAATAATTTAGCTTGTTTTTCCTTTTTAGAATAATAGCGAATAAAACTCGCAATTTTTCTAACATATCTTTCTATTTTTTCATATAATTTTCTCTTATTTCTTTCATTGAATAATCTCCTAAATTTATTAATGATAGTAGTAATGCTATCTTCGTTGAAATCAAACAGATCAAAATGATAATTTTGTCTGATGACTGAAATAAATACCTTTTATATATGGAAATAAGATTTCAGCAATATTTAGAAAAATTATAATTTTTAATAATCTTACCTGTTTTAAATTAAAAAATAACATCTGGCATTTTATTTAAAATATTGTGATTAAAATAGGGATTGAATTTTGAAAACTGAGTATCATTGATAAAATTTTTATCGTTATAATAAGTGAATACAATATTACAAAATAATAATATCCTTTCTTGAATGCAAAGAATCTTGACAGTAGTAGTACAGTAGTAGTAATGCAAAGAGCTAAATTTTGTAGCTTCGGAGATGTGATTCTCCCTGTAAACTATTAGCTTCTTCAATGAAAAATAGTAACAATCTAATAAAGCCAGTACGCTTTCTGGGAAAACGTTATTCAAATTAAGTCTCATAGCTCTCTTCCAACCAGATAATCATCTTTAGGTTCTTCCTATATAGATATTCTGGAATCATTTCTGTTTGACACAGAACTAGATCTTTTCCTTATTGTAAATTGAAAAGTAAAATCCATTCATATTTCTTATATGTAAAACTTGCTTTTATTATAAAAACTTTTGTCATATTTTCTCAGAAAATTGACATCGAAAAAAATTGAAGAAAAAGCTTTGAAAAAAATTGAAAAAAACTTTTTTTAATAATCTTAATTTCGACTTGCTCAAGAGTAATGCTTAGGATAAATTATTAATAAATAGTTTTATTCAATTAAGTATAATGTGCAAAATAAACATTGCTATAATATAATATTAAAACGATGAAAAAGTTTTGTCACATTATCTTTGAAAATAGAAGTTTGAAATTATCAGAATTTCCTTCGGATAAAGACTCATATATATTTTGCCTTTCTAATCGATCTCATTTCTAATTGATAAATATTATATATATTGTACATATATATATTAATCTATATGGATCATCTAGTCATCTTATATATATACAGTATATATATATATATGAAGCTGACAAACTGTAGCCTTATCCTGTAAAACTTTCTTCTCTACAAAATAACCTTCGTATACTGGGAAGCCATTCGCTAACTGTGAAGTATTAAAGTGTAATGATATTATTAAATAATTACGAATAACAGGAAATAGCAAGAAAAATTATCAATTCACGTTTTACAGTCATGGTTTATACTGTAATAAGGGAAAGAGGAAACAGTAGAATTACTTGTGATAAACGTCATTTTTTAGCTAAGTGATAAACAACTAAACAGTTATTAGAATGATATTGTAATCAGATTTTATTTTATGTTTTTAAAAGTAAGGATCACATAAAAAAACGTTCTTAATCATTTTCTAATTGAATTGCCAATAATAGTTTCAGCTATTTCAAAGTTAAAACAAGCACTTCTAAAAATAACTAATCGCTTTACTTTTCAAGCATTGTTGTTCCAAAAGTTGAAAAATATATTGCATACAAGTAAGAATCATATTACTTAATTTTAATATAATATGTCTTATCTTGTTGTTATTTGTTAATGCTATCTAAATCTATAATTTTATCACTCTATTATAATTTACATTTCATACATAAATTTAAAATTAATTTAAATTAAATTAATTTTAAATTTAAAATTAAAAAAATAACACATTTATTTTACAATTAAAAAAATAACATAGAAACAGAAATAAGCACATTTATGATATTTTTAGATTAAATGATAAAATATCTCCGAATATCAGCAAAAAAATAATTAATTTTCATTTTTTAAGATTTATTTCATTAGATAGGCTGCTATAAGTTACGACGTTGAAAATTATATTTTTAAAAGAAATTTATATTTTATGCATATTTTTTAGATGTTATTTAAAAGTTCAATTTTTTACTTTCAGAAAGAGCACAGAAATTGGTATAAATGATTTTTATTTAGTCCAAGTGATATAGAATAAACCGAAGTGATATAGAAATAGAAAAAGAATAACCGAAGTCTATAAATAATAAGCTACAAGTATTTTGATTTAGAAATTTTAATTTTAGAAAATAATTGTTCACATTCCTAAATGATGCAAAATAATAAAATATTTTTCTGTTATGATTTTTTATGATTAACTAAATTATAACGAATTTCTCAATTTCTGACACTACTGATTTAACTTTCTTATGTAAGTTAAATGATTATATTTAATTTTAATGATTTTAATTTGAATATATTAAGTCAAAATTATATGTACAATAACACTAATCAGGAATTTTCTTAAGGAGATGTCCCATTTCGTTCAATGATCTATAATAACTTTTAGTTCTCCAGTTTAAGCATCAGATGCTTCATAAATTGACGATGAGCTTTGCACTGGTTTTTCAATTTCAATCTTTCAAAAATGGAAAACGTTATTCGATGTAAAAAAACATTATCTAGAAGTTTATTGTATAAATATTATATTAAGATTCAGATACTGTTCATATCTGATATATGTAAAGTATAATATGATATTAGGAAACATAACAAAATCAATTTTTGTGCT
Source organism: Androctonus mauritanicus (assembly GCA_011317285.2). NCBI lineage: Eukaryota > Metazoa > Arthropoda > Arachnida > Scorpiones > Buthidae > Androctonus > Androctonus mauritanicus. The sequence continues at coordinate 5,253 of WUQG02039593.1, read as the reverse complement.
GTTATTTGTTATATAGACAATTATAAGCAAATATATCTTGACAAAACAATTCTCTAGAATCTTTAAGATATTAAGTAATCGGAAATCTTCTGAATATAAAAATTGTAATAATTGCAACATATTTTCTTATACTTGTATTTCATTTTTATATTTTTGCTATTCGATGCCAATGCCTCATATGCTTGCCCCTGTATTCAACCAACATGAGCTCATTTTCTAAACATTATGCATTTCATTCATTCCACATGAAAGATTGTCTTTATAATAATTCAAGAAAACATCAAAATATTCTCATTAAATACATTTACTTAAATAAGAAAAAAATTTCGTAATTTTATTAATTTTTCTGTAGTTATATTTTTAAATTTTTTAGTAATTTTTCTATTTTATGTAGTGTTAAATGTAACGTGATCCAAACTTCCACGTCTTCGTAAGTGCGTGTAATTGGTCGCACAAGGCTATTGGAGATAAAGCACTTACTGGTTAGATATTTTAAAATCATAAAAATATACAAATTTTAATTTAATATATATTTAAAGACTATTTTATTTTGATATATTTTAATGTAGCAATAATGGAAAGAGGAATCTGTAAACCTTCAGAAAAAAATTTGTTTTCAATTTACATAACAGTTTTAGACTCTGACTTTCATGATACAAAATTCAGAATTTTGAAAATTATATTACATGGAAACATTGGTTCTTTAGACTGTCTGCCTCTATTCTTTTTATATTATTGAAATTATACAGCCGAAAAATTTTAAATGTTTCAAGTTTTACTGTGTTATTATTGATCCTATCTCCAAAGCTAACGTTGCAAATTAATTTCTCGATTACTATATTTAAGACTCAGTCCTAAATTATAACTGTGATTTATACTTATTCAATAGTTATATAGTAAAAAAGACCATAGTTTAGTTTATTATTTTAAATTTATTATAGATCAATTTATTCTATTTACTCTATGCTCATATATATTAAACATTAATGCAATACAGTAATTCAACAAAGACACTTTGAATATTTCCTAAATTTATCATTTCAGTAAGACTAAAATAGAAAATTTATTACTTGAATAAAATAATCAGATCATGATTAATCTCTATTATGAGAAATTATCGGAATGCTACAATAATTGATTAGATAAATAAATAAGAAATAATCAAAGAAAAGGAATATAGTCCTTGTCTATCAACTATAGTCCTTCTCTATTAATATTAAAAACAAATATTTAATCTTCTTAGAAAATGATGAATTATTAGACTGTTCTAATAATTAAAATATAAATATAAAAGTAAATACGAAATGTTTAATGATATACTAGTTTTAGAAACTTTTTTTCAGAAACGGCAGATGGATTGTATAAATTGATTAAAAAAATATAATTAAAAAAAACACTTGTTTCCCAATTAATAATTTATAAAGTACCTAAAATTTGCAAAAAATGAAAGAGTAAAGTGACAGATTTTCATTTGATAACATATTTTGAAATTTAATTAGACGGAAAATCATACAATTAGTCTTCCTTAATGCTCAGACTTCTAACTCGAAAAAAAAATGCACATTTGCCACTATAACTTAATTTTTACTTACCATATCGTTACAATACTTGGCACAATTGTTCATCCTATTAACCAGATGTGCTGTACACTTTTTATTAAAGATCTATAAATTAGGCAATTTTATATTAAAGGTACTTTCGTAGAGAAAAGTGATTTATCTTAACAACAGATGGAGTTAGGATTGAAAATGAATGATAGCGATTCAGGAGCATCGATGTACAGGAATGATGCATGAGCGGGGGTTCTATGTTTCATTCAAGGATGTTTGATTTCATCTTATTTTCCAGTTTCGGTTCTTTACAAGTTAACTTATTGTGATTTTTAAATTGCAAACTTTTATTGTATATATTATTTTGGTGGGAATTAAAGGAAATTATTCGTGTATCATTTAGTCGAATTTGTGCGTTATTTTATTTATAGGTAACCACGTGTTTATAAGAAATTTTACAGGTAATAACATGTTCAAAATTTTTTTTTATATTTTATTTGCATCTATTGTTTATCTGATAAATTAATGTTCTTCTCTATGTACAGAAACATGCCGCATATGAAAAGACCTGCGAGAACGATATCTCTAAAGAATAAGGCAAGACATGCTCTCGATAAAGATTTTGATGACGATATGACAAATATTCATTTCGGAACGTGTTCGAATTATAAAAAGATCGTTTCTTAAGCTTATTTCTAATGGTAACTTTTGCTCTAGCTGCACAATTACATCGAAATAATTCGATTATTCAGTTGAGAACAATATGGAGCCTGGCCAAGTTCTACACGAACTAATGAACTTGATGATGATTGAGATTTTTATAGCTCCAACACATCCAAATATATCATTATTTCATTACATTCAGACTATTAATGTTCCATGTTAATTTAGTTTAATATTTTTTAATAAGTTATACAGTATTTATTTCAGTTATAACAACATTTTCATGAATGGAGATTATATTTAATTAATGCAATAATAAAGTACTTTATTTCAATTTAATAACAAAAATTTATAGATGTCTCAAGTACCAATTATTTTTTTCTTGAATTTGCTTCGTCTTCATATTTAAGCTTGCAAAATGTATAAAGTTGCCGTTCTCTGCACGGCATCCACTTTCAAATAAATAAAATTTTCAAAATATGAAATATTTTAATGAATAGAGGAGGCCTGGGACGATTGTAACAATTTTTACTTTATAATTATTTCAGACTATGAAACTTTTAATTACAGAAATACGTTATTATAAAGACTATTTATCAATCTCTTTACCAGTTTAAAATAAATTTTATTCGATTAAAATTAATATTTTTAAGAAGTATTTTTTTGAACGGTGTCAAATGTTACAATTCATCCATCTGTTCGAGTAGATTGTAACAGCCTATAAGATAGATTGTAGCACAACGAAATTTCAATTAAATAGAGCTGTATCCAAATTTTTTGCACTCAAATTTTAAGATATAGCCTAATAAGTTTCTGTTTAATCCTGTACTGAACAGTGGCGTGCAGTCCATGGAAGCTGTGGAAGCGCCGCTTCTCTTGTATTTTCTAAAATATAAATAATAAATATACAGTGGTACCTCGATTTACCACTGTATATTTATTATTTATATTTTAGAATATATTATATTTGATTTGAATGTCTCAACTTACGAGTTTTTCGAGATACGAGCCGTCTCGTTTGCTTCGGGTAAAATAAATAAACTGTTTATTTTTGTCATTTTTAGCATTTGTTTATAATTTTTATGGAAACACAACTTCTCTATCGGCAAATGTCACCGCACGCTACTGCTACTGAATAATCAGAATCACAGTTGTAACAAATATAGAAAGGATTTCCAGCAGAGCTAGATTAATACTCTTTGGGACCTGTAGGCACAAGATATTTTTTAAAGTATAAAATTGTTGAATAATTTTATAATTTATTTAATAAATTTTATTGCATTTGAGATCCACTATTATCGGGGCCCCTTAGGCACCCGACTATTGTGTCTAGTAGATAATCTGATTTTGATTACTAGCTGTGCATTCTTAATCAGTTCTTTTCTTATATACTGCATGGGATCCATTTTTCCCCACTATTAGTATTACAATCTTCATTACCTATAAAATAAAAATATTTTTCTTCATCTGAATAGTTACTGTTTGGATATTTGACGTTTATGAATCGGCATTATTGATTTAGACTGTTACAATCTGCCCCTACACTTCACGTTAGAATTTGTTTCAGATTCACTATTTTGGTTTAAAGGAACTATCACAGTTAGTCTCAATATATGATTGTGAAGATAGGTTAGTTTACATCACCATCCTAGAAGTTATTACATGGCTGCTACATAGGAACAATTAATACATTTGAAATAGATTTATAACAGCTTTTATGCCAAGTTGCTTTTTATTTACGTCGCTCTTAAAATATTTTTAATGAATCAATCATGTCATATTTGTATCAGCTAATTGAAAAATCGTGGTTAGATGGTAATCTTTAATCTTTAACTGAGAAAACGTGATTAGATAGCATCTTCATGTAAAATTTCAAGATTTTTGAGCAAATTAGGAATGAATATTGGATCTGTTATAACCAGCCCGTGTTACTTTCATCCCCGGTCTCCCCTACCGTAATTTAATTTAATTAAAAGAAAATTAAGTTTTTACTTACTTCGTCTTCTGATATTTTTTCATTTTCCAAACATTTGTGAAACTGAAATGTAAAATATATTTATATACTGCGTACAGTAGTGTATAATATAAAAGAGACATCATTGTTATCATCACATGATTATATATATATATATATTTTATGTTAATAGGTGGTGGCTGATTGATGATCAGTGCGTGTCAGAAAACTTTGCATTATACAACACAATATTATATTTATATTAATTTTATATACTTTGTCATTATTCACTATTTAAGATAATTGAACTTTATAAAATAATTGTTTCAATTAAATAGAAGATTATTTGCCAGTTGCATTTTTATTATAAAAACACATATTATTTTTCTAATTTATTTTAATAAAGTACTTTTTAAAATAAGATGTAGGCTTATATACAGTCGATAAATTGCTTACTAAGTTTCTTATCAATCAAAATTAAGTGGCGTTGCATTTCATATATTTTTACCTCATTTTTGTTGATAGTACTGAAGCTTATATTTATTGTATACATTGCAAACAATCAGATTTTAGGCTAAACTAGTTTTTCCTGATAATAAATTATCCCATTTACAATAATATTAGTTAAAAATAGTTAATATTAGTTAATATTAGACTAAAAATTACAGCAAAAATAGTTTAAAATTAGAAAATTCTGAGGAATATTTAAGAATCAGTCGGAATGAAATATACTCATTGAAAGCAATGAGAACAGTTACAGTCTACTTGTTGATCAGATCCTGTATGAATCTGTCAAAACTCAAGGACAATTCAAACGTTTCCACATTATAAGGTTCACACACACTTCGTTTGCGAAAGCGAATGCGGAAAGCGAAAACGTCAACATTTTTCGCCCAGCGAATTTCATTCACACACGAAGGCGAAACAGCCCGAGCGAAATAATTAGCCAATCACGTGAGTCAAAACAAAATGGAGGCGTCAACAACTTCCAACAATTTTCTTTCAGTAGGTTGTCTTTGTAGCGTGCATCTTTTTTATCAAACAAAAATGGATATCTTTCCATTTCTAACAAAAATTCATCCACAT